>SNQJ01S0070854.1:37100-63398 GCA_010110895.2 Picea sitchensis
AGCAGTTCTGCAATAAATTCAAACTATCATTTACATTCATTGACCTCTTCCTGCAGGTCCATTTATAGAACATATTCATACTTATGAGTTTTTCCATAGTCCTTGGCCAGTTCAGTTATATTTACAATCTGGGGGAAACAGGGTGTTATAGGCAGGATGTAGACCACCCTCACCTCTCGAGTCTCCCCCTCACACTCCCAGAGATGAGTCAGAGGAAAAATATGAAGAAAGAGACAGATTTTAGAGTGAGCCTGAAGATAACCCTTATCATATCATTGTATATCAACCCTTGAACATGTATGGAGAGAACACAAACCAAAATGATCCCCCATACCAGCCCTAGTTGTTTGGTGATGCGGTTGTTGTGCCAACGATCCAACATGACATGCCGAGACAACCTGAAAATTTCTTGCCTAAATTTGGCCCTGACAAAAAGGATTCATTCAAAAACCATGTTAAGAAATTACTGTTGCCTATTAGGTTACAAATAATTCGACACGAAACGTTGTCGGTTGTTTGTTCCCCCTTACTTTTGAATGAAAGATTCACCATGGTATTTCTCACTAGAAGAAGCCTCCATTCTGAACTGGAGAATTTTTTAAACCTCTTTCCTCCAGAAGTTCGGGGAAAACAAAACACCAGCCACCCAGGTTCTTGAACTCTCAAGAGTCAAGATGGATTCGAAAGAGTTAGTTATCGATTACAATGAATGTTTCCTTACTTTTTTAAAATGAATCCCATGGACCTCAAAACCTGATGAAGATGTCACTATTGAATTCTACACCTCTGGTTTACCCATGTCCATGGCCATGTATGTGAAAAACTCTGAAAAAGGAAATCTAGAAGAAGCTTTCCAAGAAGCCCTTAAGTTTGAAAAAAGTATGTTGAGTTTAAAAGGTAGTTATATCTCAGAACCATCTAATGATAAGGGTAAAGGTAAAGTTTCTACATCTAAACCCGGTGAATATAAGAAGCCTTCTAATTCGATGGATATAGAATCATTAAGAAGCTATCTGTAGTGTCCCCAAGGCCGAGCCCCATTGTAAACCATGTTTTGAAAGGAATTGTAATTATGTTTTATAGGCTGGTGAGACAAGTTTTGTATAACTGGTAGGCTTATGTGTTTGTTAGGCCAGGGAGCCTAAGTGTTGAAGGCCAGGAGCCTGCTGATGTACTTGTATGTATGCAGAATGATTAATAAAATATAAACACCGCCAGGTGCAGACCAACCACGATGAATGAGTGAAGGGGGACTGAGTGTCCACAGAATGGGCAAGGGAAAAGGGGCTGGAGGAGGGAAAAAGGGGCTAAGTGTTGAGCCTAGAGGGCTTAAGCCTTGGGAATAATATTTTAATATTATTCCAAAAGATATGTGCATTATATGTTTTAACCTAAGTCCTTTTTGAAAGGACATGTGATTTCAAATGTTGGGGAAGCTTATGCGAGCATCTTGATGCATGGGTTACAAGTGTCAACCCTGACCATGGCAAAAGCATGACGTGGTGGGGTTCTCTTCTCATTTGACTCCACGGGGTACCCGAGGAGGAACATACTCCCGACCCTGAAACACCCTGGTACATCTTGCGGAAACCCCGATGCGAACCTGCTTTGTGGACCCTTAAGTGGTTTGTCATCACATTCCCAACACAGAGCATGAGTCTATCCTAAGCGGGGAAGTGAAGCTTCGTGCGATGGGGAGTACAGGTATTCCACAAGTAAGTACTTCTCAGGAGATTAGAAAATCAACTTAGACTGTTGGAAAGAGGTATGGTCTGTATATACCAGGACTGGTAGTCATCTGAAGATGGATTAGCGTGTGGTGTTGTCCGATCAGTGTGTGCATCATGTCAGGTATCTCTCCTGAGTGAGGAGGTGGATGTTGTTTGGAAGAGTTTTTCTTCCAGTGTCCGGTACCTTCGAGGCTACGATACTTCTGATCCGGCCTGAGACCAGAGAGGAGTTTAGTACCACGATGGATTGTCGTGTGAAGGTGTATACTCCGGGCAGAATAGGCATGTGGGAATGAGAGTCTGGTAGTAGTGGTAGATGGCATCTTTGGAAGGGCCTTTCCAAATATTTTTGTGTTGTTTTCCTGTAACCTCATCCTAGTTAGGAATCCCTTGCCTTGGTGGAGCTTAGATTCTTCGGGGTGACCTTGTTGAATGATGAATAGTGTGGTCTAAGGAGGTTCATGAGCACGCGCCAGTTTGGTGGATTTCTCCCTTGTCACAAGATAAGTGTTTAACTATGTTTATCACATTTTGGGCATGATTGTGATGTATATATTATCATGTTTTCCAGTGTGTAAATGAATTAGTATGGAAGTGCAATTGATTAATTATAGGAAATAATTCATAGGAATACTATTATTAAGGTGTTTAATTTATTAGTATGTGGTGTATATGTATCTTGGTATATGTGTTATGTAATTCTAGCGTAAGTGTGTGCAGATTGTTATATAGTGTGTTAAAAGCCTTGGTAAGCAAAAGGGGACACTGGTGGTGTAGGCAGGTTTGAGCTAGATGGGCTGAATTAGGCGGGTCTTGGGCCCGAGAATGAGGGAAATTGAGTGAGGAAGGACGGTACAGGACCACAGTTTGCTCAAACCTTATCTGAGACACTTGGCGAGTTTTAAAACTTCGGGGAGAAATGCAATGATTAACTATAGAACCCTTGTTTGGTGTGGTCTATGGCCCTTGGGAGGCAGTCTCTGTGGTGTTGAGCCAGGGATCTGTCCAGGAGGAAGGCGTCCTAAGTGACCAAGATCGGATCTGGAAAAATCTGCGTAGGAATTAAAATTCCTTTTTGAAATTATAAGAGTGAATGGGATCTGAAATCACGATGGGCCGTGATTGGAAGGACCGTGTCCCCAAGATCCTCTACTCGAGGATTAGGACAGCAGAAGACAGAAGGAAGTCCTTCGACATAGTGGCAGTAGTAGAAATCATAACCGTCCATAGGAGAGCCGAGAAATTGGCAGCAATGTAGTCAGTGAAGTGCAGCGAAGATCAAGATTGAGGTCTGGCGGCGTGTGAGTTCCACAGGTAGGCTGAATTTGGGTGCTCCAAATTAAAATTGAAGTCCACGAGGGCCGAAGACAACGGTGGTCAGGTCAGGGGAAGGGACGTTGGATCCATGCATTGAGATGAATATGTGGGAAGCCTGTAACAAAGACTGCGAGAATTTGGCAGAATTAGCCCGAGGAGGTTGAGAAGCGATACCTCGATAGTTGGAGGCAGTGTGGGCCACTTAAGCAGTAGGTGAGTGGAATCTAGTGTACAGAAGCCTCGAGAGAATCTAAGCAGAAGTCCTAAGTATTAGCGTTAGGATTAGCGAGTCCTTGAAGTCACAGAGAGACGTGTGGTTGCGTGGTAGAGAATAAGGAGGTGGGATCCATTAGAAGGGTGGACTTGCATTTCACAGGATAGGAGTGACACTCGGCCGAATTCTAGCATCTCGGGAGTTGCTTGAGAATAGGAGTGCTTCAATGGATTTCAAGTTTGTGAGATTCTGGGGTTTCAGTGGCGGAATCCGCCGAGGGAGGAGTAAACCCGGAGTTGACCTATCGTGTCTCGGAAGATCCTGGGAGGCACAGGGTTAGAATCCACCTCACGAAAGGTAGAATAGCGAAGGTGCTAACACCCGACCCCTAAACTCACAGTCATGCATGAGATGCTAGTGTGGAGAACACCGATATGCATCTAGAACATGGTAGGTTAAGAAATAGGTAGAGGTTTTGTTCTTGAACTCAGAATATCCATGATTCTTGAAAGAGATGATTTGGGTTTCGTGTATTTAGCTGAGGATCTTAAGTGGGCCGAGATTCCGAAGTTGGGAATTGAGAAAATTCTGAGCGAAGCGAGCTCGAAGATTTGTGAAGTGAAACATTTTCATAAATTGGATTTTTTATGAATGATGAATAATTATCAAGAAATGAAGGCTTGACAAATTATAGTCGTTAAGTATTAGATGAAGATGGCAGTGCGAGAACTATTGGAAATTGCCTCAAATGCAAAGGAATGGAAGAAATACATAATACTCCGAGTTCAAGAAACTTAATTAAAATAAATGTCTTTTATTTTGTTTGGCAACCTTGTCGTGTAGATTTGTTCATCAAGTTTAATAAACGACAAATTTAATTCAATTGCATGGAAGATAGTGTGTTCGAAGGCCCGAACTCCGGTTAATCAGCGGCCCGAGTATGGAGTGGGGAAGAGTCTGATTATCTGAAATAGAAGATGAACTGGAAGGAAATGATGTCAATATGGGAGTGGAAGGTTCGAACTCCAATGGGCACGGAAAAGATATGGATAAGTAAGAACATATGATGCAACTCATGAAAATATTGCGAGGGAAGTGCCAGACTCATGGCGATGGCCGAGAAAGCTCATGAAAATCTGAGATCAGCAGGGTGAAATCAATTTAAAAATGTTGAAACTGGAAGAATAGAAGAAACTCAAGAAGAAAAGACTCAAATTAGGCCAGGAGAGTCCACCGAGAACCCATAGGAGAAGAGGTAGGTTGAGGAGTGGTAGCCGACATCTTGAGTGGCTCCCAAAGATGTTCGTGATGCAAAAGGCTTACCACAGTGGTTCAAGCCCATCCTACGAGAGAAAACTTGTCGAATCTTGGAAAAGAGGTGAAAAGGAGAGATGAACAAGATTAAGCCCTCCAACATTCGATGGAGAACATAAGGAGGAAGATGTCGAGACATAGTTTCTTAGCATGAAGAAATACTTCCAATTCGCGAAATTATTAGCCAATACAAGGAAAATTACAATCATATAGTGAAAAGGAAAAACATCCCGTAATGAATTTGGGATCAGGTTTGTCTTGGTCGCGACACATCAGAGAAAGAGGTGCTTTGAAGAATTTAGAGGTATTTGAAGAAATGCGACTAAGATACTATATGAAGATGAAGGAGTTCTTTGAACTCAAGTTGAAATTGATAGGACCATTGATGATATGAGCGAAATTTTCAGACTCATTATGTTACATTCATCAAAGGCGAAATTTTGTCCAAAGTTAATTGCTCGAGTGGAATACCACCTTCCATGAGTGACAATTTTCAATATGAAGATCCTAAGACCGTGGAAGAGACTATCAGAAAAATGAAATGTTTATCACGAACAAAGGGAAAAGCCTACCTTTGGGAAGGCTTGGGATGACTTGAAGAGTTTAAGAAATAATAGAGGCGAAAGGGAGACAAGCCTTCCTTTTGGAAAACAATCATCAAGAACAACCATCATTTAGAGAGAAGTAGGAAGGACTGAAGAGGGTGCACAAAAGCAGAGACTGACACCCATTCAATGTTGGAAATTTTGTCAAAGGGAACCCACAAGTACATAGATTGTCCCCCACAAAAATGGAAAAGGCAAGAGCGTACATCTTGTTGGTAAGGCTGAAGCTTGATGGGGATAGTGATGGGAATGCCGAGGATCTACGCAGCCACGGACAACAAGCAAGCGAATTTCAATCACACATGATTGAAGTGGAAGATACGATCAACAGCAGGCCTTGTTGGCCTGGTGATTCAGGGGCTATGCATAGTTATGTAGATCTAAAGTGGTGGAAAAGTTTGCATCTAACGAAGAAAAAACATGAGAAGTCTTGGTTGATGCGGTTATTACAGGGACCAAAGAGGAAAGTCGCGAATTGGTTAAGTCTGTTAGGTGGACATGATAAAGATAAGCACTAAAGTAGGAGTGAACATTATGCCTTTGGGATCATATGATATATTGGGATGGGCTGGTTGGACCGGCACCATGCCCTTCTTGATTAATAAGTAACAAGAGGATCACATGTCTAGACGAAGAGGGAAATCGGGTAACAATCCAAGGAATTCGAGCGTGGTCGTTAGAAATCTCATTATGCGGTGAAGAAATAGGAAAGGCATCCGTTATTTGCGACCGGGTGGAAAAGTATTCCAAATGTGGTCGAATGGAAGAACACCGGTGCTCAAAGTTTGAGGGGCGTGTTTGAGTGCTGGACTACCTTCGAGAGGGACATCGATTTTTCTCGTCGATGCCAGGAGCAGCTCCGGTTTTGAAAGCTCCTTATAGGATGAACACACCAAAACTAAAGGAATTGAAAATACAGCTTGAGGATATTTTTAAAAATCGTTATATATGCCCAAGTGTGTCAAATTGGGGTGCCCCAGTCTTGTTCGTGAAGAATAAAGATGGGGCGTTGAGACTGTGCATTGATTTTAGATAGTTGAATAAAGTCAGCATCGAGAACCGTATCCTACGCCAAGGATTGATGATCTTTTTGATTAGTTGAAGGATGAGAAAGTATTTTTGAAAATAGATCTTCGATCACGGATATCATCAGGTGCAAATATGAGAACATCAACCAAAGACCGCCTTCGTAACAAGATACGGTCATTATGAGTTTCTGATGGCGTTGCCATTTGGTTGTCGCGCTACCTACGTCTTTATGTGTAATGAATGGGTATTCCGAAATTATACGGACAAGTTTGTCATATTCTTGGATGATATCTTGGTGTATTCCAGACAGAGGAAGAAGAACATGAACAACGCGACAATGGTGCTACATGTGTTGAGAGAACACCGATTGTATGCTTGAGCAAGTGCTCCTTTTACCAAAGCAAATCCATTATTTGCAGGACATTATTTTACGAAGAAGAGGGGGATAGATTGCGAGGATCAGAAGGCTGAGCCATTTCAAGAGTGGCCGACTCAAAGAATGTGACCGAAGTTAGATCTTTTATGGGTGCAGTAGGCTACTATAGGAGGTTCATAGCGGGATTCTCAAGGATGGCGCGTACTATCACTTCCCTTGCAAAAGAAGGAGAAGAAATTCCATTGGACAGAAGAATGTGAAGACTTTGTGATTGAAGCGGTACTAACTTAGTGCTCAATCACGAGGATTGTGGATCCAAACAAGGATTACGTAGTGTGCCCAGATCTTTGATGTAAGGGAGAACAGGAGGAATTTCACCGACCCGAAGGGATTTGTAATTTGTTATGAGTCGAAAGTTGAAGGAACATGAAGAACTTCGCCACTCACGATTTAGAGCCGGCAACTTGTCGTCCATGCCTTGAGGAAATAGAGACTGACCTCATGGGCAAAGAAATTGAATTAAAACGGAGACCACAGCGGTGCAAGTATTTATTTGATCAATAACCTTAAATACCGAGGCAAATTAGATGCATTTGGAATTTGCAATCTGTGAGTATGATTTTGTTATCAAGCATATCAAAGGAAAGAAAAATAAAGATTGGTGATGCACTTTCCGGCGGAAAAGTGCAAAATTACATCTCTGACCATTAGCATGTACGGGCCGAGATGAAAAGCGAATTTTAAGAAGTACCAATCTTGATTTAAATTCAAGAAGTCTTGTAACAAAGCTACAGTATCTTGAGAGACCACAAACCAAGGAAGTTATACGTAGAATTGATGGTTACTTCTATATAAAAAGCAGGTGTATGTACCTAATGTCGAGAAATTGAAGTGGCAATTCTAAAGAAATGCATAATGTGACTTATGGTCATCTGGGCTATCAAAAGATTGTGGCGGCAGTCAAAAGCCATTATTTTGGCACGGGTTGAAGAAAGATATTTCTGAATGCATCGTTAGATGTATGGAATGCCAAAGGTTTAAGGATGAAACCACAGACATCTAGCGGGGTTGTTGCAACCTTTACCTATTCTGAGTGGAAATGGGATGTGGTAACAATGGATTTTATCCGCAGGGATTGCCATGGAGCAAAGCATCGGTCAATCATGGTGGTGGTGGAAGATTACTAAAGTTGCCCATTTTATTCCACTGAGAACCACGCGAGCGGCGAATGTTGATATCTTTTAAAAGAAGTTGCACATGGAATTCCTAAATTGGTGTTATTATGCGATAGGGACACGAAATTCGCCCAGTGCGGAAAGGATTCAAAAGGATTGAGCAGTCACGAACTTTATGACATATCATCCGAGTCACGATGGACGAACCCGGAAGCGAGTAGCGAGTAATAGAAACATCGCGAGAATGTATGTGATGGATCAACCATCAAGGTGGGAAGACTACACGCATTTGGTAGAATTAAGCTTACAATAATGGGTACCATGCATCATTGAAGATGAGCTATTCGAGGCAAGCGTATGGAAGAAAGTGCAACCTCGATGTTGGGATAATCCCGACTCTGAGAGTAGTGGATTGGACTGAACACTCCAAAGAGATGGAAGATCAAATGATAAAATCAAACAAAATCTGAAAGTTGCCGGAATTGACTGAGAAAATTTATGTAGATAAATGCAGAACTCTCATAGAATTTAAAGTGGGTGACCATGTATTCTTGAAAGAGAAAGAAAATAAGATTTCTTTGAAGTTGGGAAGTTGCGCCAGGTTGGCTACAAGATTTTGTGGTCCATTTGAGGATCACAGGAAAGTTTAAGACCCAGTTGCATACATGCATTACCTGCATCCATGATCGTACATAATGTATTTCATGTTTCTTTGCTTAAGAAATATGTACGATGCTAATCATGTTATCGAATTGGAATGTGGAGATTCGGGTGGAACCGAGGAAGGTGTCCTGCAAGTGCATCTGTTGCGCATATTGGACAGGAAAAGCATTTCACAATCAGGCTATAGAACTTGTAAAGGTCCAGTGGACGTGGAATCTGAGGACACATCATGGGAGCATGAAGAGGTTATCTGGGCAGAGTACCCGCATATTTTAGAAAATTTTGAAAGGCATCACAGTCTTTGTGTAAAGTACCTTGAGGATAGTGCAAAAATAAAGGAGAGTTGTAGCGTTCCCAAGGCCGAGCCCCATTGTATACCATGTTTTGAAAGGAATTGTAATTATGTTTTATGAGGTACGGTGAGCCATGTTTTGTATAACTAAGTAGGCTTATGTGTTTGTTAGGCTAGGGAGCCTAAGTGTTGAAGGCGAGGAGCCTGTGATGTATATGTATTTAGAATGATTAATAAAATATAAGCTTACGCCCGGAGTGTAGACCAACCACGATGAATGAGTGAAGAGGGGCTGAGTGTCCCTTGAGAATGGGCAAGAGCAAAGAGTGGAGGAGGAAAAAGGGGCTAAGTGTTGAGCCTAAGAGGGCTTAAGCCTTGGGAATAATATTTTAATATTATTCCAAAAGATATAATGCATTATATGTTTTATCCTAAGTCCTTTTTGAAGGACATGTGATTTCAAAATGGTGGAAGCATACGTATCGGAATGCAATAGTCACATAGGTGACAAGTGTCAACCCAACCCATGCAATAAAACCAGGAAATGAGCAGTGTTGGGGGTTCTCTTCTCCATTTGACTCGGAGGTGCCCGGAGAGCGGATTTGACCCTGCGAGAGCACCCTGTACATCTTGAACCCGTGAACTGCGTGGACCCTTGCATGGTTAATACATCACACATTCAGGCAGGCGTGAGAGTCTATCACAGAGGCCGAGCCCGGATGAAATGGCATTCTGCAGGGAAGCGGGGGGAGTCACAGGTAATTCCACATAAATTGCTTCTCGGGGAGATTCGAAAATCAGCCTTTGTGAGACCTAGCTACCATGGCTGAGCTTGTTAGAGTCGAGATGCAGCCATTCTGGTTATTTGTGAGGTAGTCATGTGGAGTATGGATTGCCGTGTGAATTGTCAGTCTTGGTGGTGCTTGTGCACGTATTGTGATCTCTCTCTAGGTGAGGAAGGTGGATGTTGTTGGAAGGGTTTTTCTTCAGGAGAGTATCGACACCCGGCTTGAGGCCTACGAGACTTCACGGTGATCGACTGTGCGAGACCAGAGGAGTTTGCTACCGATGGTACGTCTTCCTGATCCGGCCTGTTGCCGAGACCCAGAGAGGGAGTTTAGCACCGATGGACTGTGCGTGTGAAGGTGTATACTCCCGGGCGGAATAGGCATGTGGGGAATGAGAGTCTGGTAGTAGTGGGCGTAAGATGGCATCTTTGGGAAGAACCTTTCCAGTTATTTCTGTGTTGTTTTCCCTATAACCTTAGCCTAGTTAGGAATCCTTTCCTTGGGGTGGAGCTCGGTCCCAGCTCGGGGGTGACCCACTGTTGAGCTGATGAATAGTGTGGTCTAAGGTTGGGAGGTTCGTGGAAGGCCTGCACTTGGTTGGTGGATTTCACCACTGTCACAAGATAAGTGTTTAACTATGTTCTTATCACATTTGGCATGACTGTGATGTATATATTATCATGTTTTCCGCTGTGTATATGAATTAGTATGAAGTGCAATTGATTGTTAATTATGGAAATAATTCATAGGAATACTCTGTGTGGAGTGTGTTTAATTGTTAAATGCATGTGGTGTATATGTATACTGGACTGTACGTGTTATGTAATTCCAATGTAAGAGTGTACAGATTGTTATATAGTGTGTTAAAAGCCTTGGTAAGAAAAAAGGTACACTACACTATCTAATGACATGGTTGACTTGAAAAGGGGTACCAGAGAGAGTTCTTCCATCAAAAAATATTTTTTAAGTTCCCCCCAAGAAAGATAACAACACTCCACCAACCAACAAAACCACCCCTTCTCACACAAAAGGCATCAACATGGAGGATATTGTACATGCCCTTCAAACCTAGGCAATAGAGAATATGAATGAAACTATTGATAAGGGAGAAGAAAATCAAGAATTGCAAGAACAACCTCAAGAATCTAACGAGCATGTAGAACAACAATTAAACTCATTTTGGGAAATAGCTTTTGGTGAAGATGAATACAAAGTTGAAGAAGTGCACATCTCACAAAACATCGTAAACACTAGGAGTGCCAGTAAGAATATTCCCAATGACACCCTCGACACCACTGCCTCTACTCCCAAAAAATCTTCTCCTTCGACCAATACTACTCCTATCTCATCCAAGACCATACCTTCCAATCCAAAAACAATAGATCAAGAATTGAAACCAAATATTTCACCGATATCCTTGGCCAAGTTGGAATATGACTTCCTAGAATATATTAAGAAAACAAAAGCTAACATTTATTTGTTTGAACTCATGAAGATTCTACAAATCCAAGAGAATTTTATCAGAACTTTGCAAGGAAAAATGTCTCCTAGAACAAAGGAAGCAAATGTTGGAACCAAGAAAGGAATCACTAAGGTAAATTCGGCTGATAACAACACTCCATCTAAAAGTCAGGTCACAATTAATGTGTCCTTAACTGATCAAAGATCTAGGTCTACCACCCCTCCTTTCCTCATCGCTTTTGAATTATTTAATAGAAACGTTCATAATTGCATGGTGGACTTAGGAAATTCATCTAATGTTATGCCTCTAAAAGTATGTGAGAAGCTTAATATCAAACTTGAACCATATAACATCCAGATTATTCCGTTAGATAGAACCAAAGTTAAGGTTATTAGAGAATTGAAAAAGGTTTTGATCAGGATGTATGCTAATCCAAAAGTTCATCAAACCATAGATATAATAGAAGTAGACATTCCAGAAAACTATGGAATGTTGTTAAGATGAGATTGGTCAGCTATGTTAAGTGGCTACATTGCTACCGACTTGTTCCATTTGTAGCTCCCTTACAATGGTAAAATGAATCAGATCAAGATCAACAGGGAAAGGTATACGAAACATGTTGTTACTGACTTGAATGACCCGAATGAATTGGTAATGTTCAACCATTCAATTCTTGGAAATTGTTCGTATGAAACATTCTTTGGGAATTTCATAGTTGAACCATCATCTCCTGCGGAAGCTGACACACAATACGAAATCCTTCATTGCACCCAGATTATCAAGACCAATTGTAATATAGTTTATCAAACTAACATTTCCTCTGATGTACAAACTAACATAGTTTCTAGAGATAAGTTAGAAAAACACATTGACTCTATTAACCTCATTAAAACCAAAAAATCTAAAAATTAAAAAATACCAATTAAAATAAAAAAAGGAGATCCTGACATGTGGATGTTGTTTTTCGATGGATCCAAGTCTTTAGATGGTGCAGGTGCAGGTTGCATACTAAAATATCCAAAAGTTACCAATACGTTAATTGCATGCAGACTGGAATTTCCTTGCACCGACAATACTATCAAATAGGAATCCCTAGTACATGGGCTAAGGAAGGCAATCGACTTGAAAGTAGAAAAAATAAAGGTATTTGGTGATTCTGAAATCAGCATCAAACAAGTATGAAACACCATTCATTTTCTTTCAAGTCACTTAAAAAATTATCAGTCTGATGTTTGGGAACTAATAAAATATTTCTCTGCATTTAATATTAACACAGTTTCACGATCATTGAATTCTGACGTTGATTTGTTAGCTAACGTAGCATCTAGATTAATACCCTCTAACAGGTTGATGCATGACTCCTTCTCTGTTGAACTTTTATATAGGCCATCAATTCCTAACAATATAGTGAATTGGAGGGTCTTTGATGATGACCAACAGCTCGTAAATTCCCTACACCTCAAAGATACCTTCAAGGATTCTATCATAGATGAAGGCCATCACGACATACTGATAAATATAGATAATAATGATATTTTTGAAGCAGAAAACACAACAAGTCCGACCAACAATATCCCCAGGAGTGTCGTCAGACTAGAAAAACTATACGACCTTCAAGATAAATTCAAAAGGGTCACAAACTGTAAGACCAACATCTCATACATGCATTTTGAAATAGTAAACTTGGGGTCAGAGATTCCCCCTCAGAACGTTAACCTTGGAAATAATTTCTCTCCTGAGAAAGACAATCATACATCAAGTTATTCAAAGAGTATAATGACATCTTCATCTGGATGTATGAGGACCTCAAGACATATGATACAAATATGATACAACATCTCATCCCCATGAAACCTCAAACCAATCCATTCCAACAAAAGTTGAGGAAGATGCATCCCATCCTTGAACCGCAAGTCAAAGCAGAGTTGAACAAATTGTTGGTTGCTAAAATCATTTTTCCAGTAAGACATATGAAATGGATATCAAATTTAGTGCTAGTAAGGAAAAAGAATGGGGATATTAGGCTTTGTGTTGATTTTAGAAATGTAAACAAGGCTTCAGAGAAATATAACTACCATGTGCCTCCCATGGAACAAATTCTACAGTGTGTGTCCAGATCGGAAACACTCTCCCTACTAGATGGATTCTCAGGTTATAACCAAGTCTTAGTAGCTCATGAAGATCAACTAAAGATAGCATTCAGAACCAAATGGGGAACATATTCCTATAGGAAGATGCCTTTCAAACTGATAAATGTTGGAGCAACTTTTCAGTGAACCATGGATATTTCCTTTAGAGGTTTTTTGGGAGAATGTGTGGTAGTATACCTATATGACATAACCATATTCTCAAAGAATAGAGAGGACCACATCTCTCATTTGAAGAAGGTATTCAACAGATGCAGGAGATATGGCATCTCTCTAAAACCCAATAAATCCATTTTCATTGTTGATGAAGGAAAACTCCTAGGCTTCATCATTTCCAAGCATGATATGCAGATTGAACCTGAAAGAAACGAAGCAATTGCTAAGATCTCTCCCCCTTACAACAAAAAATCAATGCAGTCGTTCCTCTAGATAATAAATTTCGTAAGATGGTTCATTCCCAGTTTCTCCGAAACGGTAAAACCCCTACAAGAAATGATAAAAAAGAATGTTGAATTTAAATGGGAGTCTAAAGAGAAGGAGGCTTTTGATAATATAAAAGCAAATATTGAGAAAGAACCCGCACTGTTGAGCCCATATTTTGATCGAGATTTCATCCTCAACAAATTCTCCTTGGATATTTCATTTGCGACTGTCTTAACACAGAAGAATTCGGAAGGAGATGAGTTTCTTGTGGCTTTTATGAGTACAAGACTACAAGGAGTTGAGATAAATTACCCTGAAGTTGATAAATATGCATATGTGGTATTCAAATCTATAAAGCACTTTTGACCATTCTTACTCAAATCTAAAACCAAGGTTATTGTTCCCTACCCAGTTGTCAGAAACCTCCTAGTAAAAGGATATTTGGAAGAGAAAAGAGCCAATTGGATTGTGGCCCGACAAGAATATGACTTGGAGATCAAACCTGCAAAAATCGTCTAAGGGCTAGGGCTATGAAAACTAGCCAATGAATCCTCTTGCATCAAGTCTCAGGAAGATGCTTTGTATCAAGACTCTGAGTTGTTGGAAAAATAAGTTTGTTATATCCCAGTAGGTTTAGACCCCTGGTTCTATGGAATGAAATATTACTTAACTCATGGATCAACTCCACATTATCTGTACCCCAAAAAGGAAAAGGGCCCTAGGGCTCAAATCCACCCAATATCGGCTTATCCAAGGAATTCTATGTAGAAAAAACTATGATGGCATATTCCTAAGATGTCTGGAGAAAATAGACGTTGAGAAATTACTATCCAAGCTCCATGATGGACCTGTGGGAGGAAATTATGGTGGATATACTACTGCACACAAAATCCTCATAGTTGGATATTACTCGCCCTCTGTATTTAAATATTCCCACCGTATGCAAGGAGATGCCAACAATGGAAAAATTCAACATGAAGAGAAAAGAAAAACACATTCCCTCTACATCCAGTAATAATCAAACGTCAATTTCAACAATGGGGGTTGAGCATAATCGGGGAAATCAATCCCAATTCCTCCCAACTAGACAAATACATCATGAAGGCCACTGACTACTTTACCATATGGAGTGAGGAAATCCCCTTAAATACTATCAATGAAACCCAAGTGATCTCATTTCTTCAATCCCATATCATCACCAGGTTTGGAGTCCCTGAATCATTAGTCTTTGATAATGAAAAATATTTTTCGTCTCTGAAATTGACTAAATTTTCCCTTGAAAGAAATATCAAAGTTAAAAATTCAGCAAATTATTACCCACAAGGGAATGGTTTGGTATAATCCACTAACAAAAACCTCATAAACATCTTCAAGAAGACGGTTAATGACCATCAAAGAAATTGGCACCTTGCTCTACCAAATGCCCTTTGGGCTGACAGAGTTACCCCCAAGTCATCCATCAATAACTCCCCTTTTTTCCTAGTCTATCGACAAGAGGCCACCATACCTACTCACACTTTATTACGATCTTTTCAATTGGCCCAATCCATCCGTGATGAGGCTTTCCCAATGATGCAAGAAAGGTTAAACATACTTTTAAAATTAGAAGAAGAAGGGGAGAAAAATAAAAAGAACTTAATACACCATCAAGTAGTAATCAAAAGGTGGTTCAACAAGTTGTTTATGGGTAATGAATATTTTCATGAAGGGGATCTTGTACTCAAATGTGATAAAGAAAATGAATTAAAAGGAAAACACAAAGTTTTAGAAGCTGTGGTTGGGACCTTATCTGATCCACCAGAAAATAGGTCCCGATACCTTCTGACTTAAGACATTACGGGGAGAGAAGGAGGAGATCCCTATCAATGGCTAAATCCTAAAAAACTACTTCTCCTAATCACCCATAGTGATGGTAGTCTTTTACATAGTAGGGGTTCCTTTATTTTTTAGTTTTCCTTTCCTAGTCCCTATGTTTTTCTAATCAGTCATCTTTTACCTTTCTTCGCATCCTTTTCTCTAGATGTTTCTCTTTAGCGTTCTTTTTATTTTCACCAGTGCCTATCCACGATCATTAGCGGTTCATTGCTCCCTACCAGTGTTTTTCCCATAATCATAAACCTTTCATTTCAACCCAAGTAACCACTTTTATTTTCTGACACCTCTCACTCAACAATCATTAGAAGATCTATAACTCCACATTTCTGCACAAAAGATTAAGACACACGAAGAGGAGTTTGTTCACTTAGGTCAAGGGAAATCCTTAGACCTATAAAATTTCATACCTTATGATATCTTGTATCAGTCATATTTACTATGTGTGACCACTCTCGAGACAAGCTTGTGTTCCACACAAGCTCAATAGATTTCTCTTAAAATTGATATTCCCTGCATACGACCAGTGGTGTTACCCTTTATTCCTTAATTTTACTATACCAACAATTCATGTGAGGGACACGTGAGAAAGAACCATTGATTAAAATATGCATATCAAATTAACTCTCGTATCACCCCACTTCTTGCTTGCCTTCACACATGTTGCAAAAGAAATACATAAATCATATATCTAAAAACTGAAGGCAAAAACAAAACATGAATTCGAGGAAGTTGGAAGCACTTTAAAGTGTGGGAAGTATAAGAAAATTTGTCGAGGCTATGGACGCTCATTGGCAATGGGGATATGTTTGTATGATACCAAGGAAACTTCATTGGGGCTATGGACACTCGCTGGTAGTGAAGAAATGTTGGGAAAGAGAGATGAGGAACAAACTATGGTCCATATCGGTCAGTAAATATTTATATGTAGTGTACCCCCCTCATGCTTTACTGTTGGATTAATATGCAGGAGAATTGTCAAGAAGCACGCATGGTAGGATAGCTCGGCGCCTAGGAATCATTTCAAAATCTCAAATGCTAGGAGTTACTGCGAATCTTTTGGAGCTGATTGGAAAAACGAAAGAAGATCAAATGCTCAGGAGCAGATGATCACGAGTGATCTGGGAGTTTCAGTACTCCAAGTCTTGAATGTAACTGAACTTAGGTAACAGTTAGAGTCTTTTTTCATTTTCTGAGTAGACGATGTAGTAGGGGGGAACCCTAAGGACCCTCTGAGATAAATAGACGTTTTGTATGCCCAAATGAGGCTATTGCGAGTTAGTAGGAATTTTCTGAGCTTTGAGTTATTGTTTTGATATTAGTTTTAGCCATTTACTTTTGAATGAATATGACAGAGAAAAATTGACTCAAATGCATAGCATTATTACTATTTGTAATTCTTTGTTATTGTGTTTTCATAAATGAATGAATTTCGTTATGAATGGATGGAACTGTGAATGTTAATATAAGTTTCAATTGTTTCTCTTATGTTGAGTGAGTGCAAGGTGTGCACATGGAACACAAGGAGTGCATGACGAGATCTATTTCGATTCCGAAGTTCAGAATATATAGCACAAAACTTTCCCTTTGCAAGGAGTGCAAAGCGACTGCTGCAAGGTGTGCACAGTCACCCACAAGAACCAAGTATTGCATAAGAATCTGCTGCAAGGAGTGCACTGATTTGGAATTCGGTTAAGTGTCGAAGGGACTCCATAAGATTCAAAGGAGCGAAAGGTGAAATCCCGACTTGATAAGAGCCATTGATCCAAGGAAAGATCTGGGTCGTCGATCTGGCGCCATCGTGATTTCGGATATTGGGAGAATGGAGGTAAGGAGACTCCCAAAGTTGTGAAATGAAAAATCACGAATCGATATGAGCCATTAGATCATGGGGAGTCGTGAGCTATTGATTTGACGCTCACAAATATCGGGAATCGGGGATTGGGAGAATAGAGGTGAACCAACCACTAAAGTCATGAAACTCAAAATTGCGACTTGATCATAGCCGTCGATCGAGGGAAGATCATGGACCGCAAATTTAGTCATATCGGGAGTCCTCGATACACGAAATCCTAATGCGCTTGAGAGTTGATCCCCAGGTCATGAACAAAGGTAACATTGAGGGAAGATAAGGGATGGGTTAGTACATGCTAGGATCCTATCGGGGTTTCGAAGGTCGAGAGAATTGGGGTGATTCACATGCAAAGACTCGATGCATGAAATCATGAAACGCCTTTTGGGTTAGGCTCGTGGTCACATCTAGTGGTCGTGTGAGAGAAGCTTGCGCCTGGTGCTTGTTCGCACGACGGAGTTTCATGAAAAGGACCTATGGAAATTTCTTGAAGATTCTAGCAGGGAATCGAAGAGCTGCTCCAGCTCGGAGATTGAGATGATACAGAGACCGGGAGGTCAGCAAACCTTGCTTAGGTAGGGGCATTGCATCAAGTGGTATCAAAGCTGATTTTCTTCTGTAGATTTCAGGCGAAGGAGGTAAAGGAGATGAAAGAACCTGAAGATATACTCTATGTGTGAGAGATAGTCGACACAATTCCACTGAGGAGACGAGTGGAACAACCTTTAGCCAATCGGGTTGTAGAAAGGGAGATGCGAGAACTTCATGCAAGATTGGAGGTGATGGAGGTAATGGAAAGAAGAGAACCTGATGCTGGAGACATCAACGATGAAAAGAGTGAAGAATTAGAAGTTGAAGAAGATGTAGGAGAGAATGTTGTTGAAGAATGCTTGCTAAGAGTGGTTGTCAGATTGGGAGCTAGAGCCAAGATAGAGGTCCCAATGTACGAAGGCAATTTTGATGCTGAAGAGTTGTTGGATTGGGTACAATCCATGGATAAATATTTCGACTATGAAGACGTCGATGAGGAGAAAAGGGTGAGACATGATGTCACCAAACTCAAAGGACATGCAACACTATGGTGGGATGAACTGCAAGCTGAGAGGAGAAGCAAGGGCAAACAAAAGATAAAGAATTGGGACATAATGGTAGCCAAGTTGAAGGAAAAATTCATGCCCAAATATTACCAGATCAATATGTTCAGGAAATTGCAAAACCTGAGACAGAAGGGTGTGAAAGTTAAAGAATACACATAGGAGTTCTACAATCTGAACATCAGAACTGGACAAAGAGAGAAGGATGAAGAAAATGTTGCCAGGTATATAAATGGCTTGAAATATGAAATCCAAGATGAGATCAACATGATGTCAGTAAGGACAGTGGAGGATGCTTATCAGTTTTCACTGAAGGCGGAGGATAAGTTGGACAGAAAAAAAAACCAACGAAGCAGAGGTAGAAGCCCAGTCCCAAACAAAGGTAAGGGAGTTGCCCATGACAAGGCACGAAAATCCAAAGATGAGACCGAGAAACCACATAGTCACTCAAGAAGAGGAGGAAGTTCCTAAGGAAGACAAGATGGTGGAAGAAGTTCTCCAGAGGAAGAGGAAGAGGTAGAGGAGGAGACGTGAGATGTTACACTTGTGGAAAGGCAGGACATAAGTCTTGGGAATGTCCCGAGAGAAATAAAGAAGGAAAGGTGAATATCACATTTCAGAAGCACGAAGAAGAAATGTTGAAGCAAAAGGAGCAGAGGATGGAACATCTTTGATGTTGAGAAATTTAAGCTCTCTTAAAACCAGAGGCAAAAGTTGAAAAACTAGTGCAGAGAAACAACCTATTCAGGATAGCTTGCAAGACTAAGGATAGAGTCTGCAAAGTGATAATTGATAGTGGGAGCAATGACAACTTAGTATCCACAGATATGGTGGAGAAATTGGAGCAGGAGACAACTGCACATCTGAAGCCATACAAAGTCTCATGTTTGCAGAAAGGACACTAGGTAATGGTTACTAAACAATGCTTGGTTGAATTTAAAATAGGAGGATATAGAGATGAAATTCTATGTGATGTAATTCCCATGGATGTATGCCATATTTTGTTGGGAATACCATGGTAGTTTGACAGGAATGTCATTCATGATGGGAGGAAGAATACATACGCCTTGGAGAAGAATGGTAGGACACACATGTTGTTGCCAATAGAGGTGAAGAAATTGAAAGAGGAAGTCAACACAAGCATACTTCTCATGAGTGGGAAGGAACTCCTGAGAGAAGTTAAGAAAGGACAAGAGATGAAGTTTGTTGTGTTGAGGAAACCTAGAGTTGTCCTTACAAGTACTTCGATGGATGATTTGCCTGAAGAAATTCAAGAATTGTTGGATAATTTTGCTGACATAGTGGTGGATGAGCTACCTAACTCATTACCACCCATCAAAAGTATTAGCCATCATATTGATATTATACAAGGAGCAAGTCTACCAAACAAAGCAATGTATAGATTGACACCTCGAGAGAATGAGGAGGTAAAGAACCAAGTCCAAGAATTGTTAGACAAAGGGTTGGTCAGAGAGAGCTTGAGTCCATGCACGGTACAAACTATGTTGAGTCCAAAGAAAGATGGAGGATGGAGAATGTGTATGGACTCAAGAGCCATTAACAATATCACCATAATGTATATATTTCCTTTGCCAAGAATGGATGATTTAATGGACTGTTTAAGTGGAGAAAATTTCTTTTCTAAGATAGATTTGAAAAGTGGGTATCACCAGATAAGAATGAGAGAAGGTGATGAATGGAAGACATCCTTTAAAACAAATGAACGTTTGTATGAGTGGCTTGTTATTCCATTTGGATTAACAAATTCCCCAAGCACTTTTATGAGATTGATGAATGAAATATTGAAAGATTTCATTGGCAAGTTTGTAGTTGTATATCTGGACGATATATTGATCTTTAGCAAGACTGAAGAGGAGCATTTGAGACACCTGACACTAGTGATGAGAAAACTACAGTAGGAGAAGTTACTAATAAATCTGAAGAAGTACTCTTTTATGAAGACATAACTCATTTACTTGGGTTTTTTGATCTCTTCAAATGAACTAAAGATGGATCCAGAAAAGGTGAAAGCAATCAAAGAATGGTTGTCACTGAGAAGCATGTTTGAGGTAAGAAGATTCCTTGGATTATCAAGTTTTTATAGGAAATTCATCAGAGAATTCAGTGGAATTTGTGCACCAATGATGGATACAGTGAAGAAGAAGCACAAGTATTTTGAGTGGATAGAGGAGGCCGAGAGGAGCTTCAATACGCTGAAGGAGAAAATAACAGAACAACCAATTCTGGTCTTGCCAAATTTTGAAAAGATATTTCAGGTGAGATGTGATGCAATTGGAGCAGTTTTGATCCAGGATAATAGGCCTGTTGCCTATTTCAGTGAAAAGTTGAATGGGACTAAGAGGAAATACTCCACATATGACAAGGAGTTTTATGCCATAATTCAAGCCCTGAGGAAGTCGATACATTACCTTGTCCCATAGGAATTTGACTTGTACATTGATAACCAAGCTTTACAATTCATAACCAGACAGGGAAAATTGAATCAGAAGCATGCAAAGTGGATTGAGTTTATGCAGAATTTTACATTTGTCATAAAACATATTGCTGGGAATGCTAACAAGGTTGTTGATGCATTGAGCATGAGATGTTTGATTCTGCAGGAATTTCAGGTGAAGACTTTGGGGTTTGAACACATGAAGGACATGTATTGTGATGATGTAGATTTCAAGGATGCATACATAGCATGCACGAATCATGTGCTAAGAGATAGTAGCTAACGGGTAGAGTATATGATTCAAGAGGGATTGTTGTTCAAGGGCAATCAGTTATGCATAAAAAAATGTTCAATGGGGGAAAACCTTTTGAAGGAGAAGCATACTGGAGGATTGGTTGGACATTTTGGCCATGATAAAACATTTGCACAGTTGAGCAGTTCATACTATTGGTCAGGTATGAGGAAAGAAGTGGTGAAATTTTTTAACAGATGTAGAATCTGCCAACATGCAAAAGAAAAAATACAGAACACTAGATTGTATTAACCATTTCCAATACCAGATAGGCCTAGGGATGCGATAAGCATGGATTTTTTGTTAGGACTGCCAAGAATGCAAAGAGGATGTGATTCCATATTTGTAGTGGTGGATAGATTTTCAAAGATGGCACACTTTATCCCATGCTAGAAGACCAGTGATGCAACACATGTTGCAAATCTGTTTTTCAAGGAGGTTGTGAGACTTCATGGCCTACCTAGAAGCATCGTCTCAGATAGAGACACAAAATTTGTTGGTCATTTTTGGAGAACATTGTGGAAGAAGTTGGGGACGAATCTGTCCTTCAGCTCATCTTGTCACCCTCAGATAGATGGACAGACTTAGGTGGTAAACAGAAGTTTGGGAAACTTGTTGAGGAGTTTGGTCACTGACCATCATAACCGGTGGGATCAGATTCTGCCACAAGTAGAATTTACATACAACGACTTGCCAAACAAAAGCACTGGAAAGATCCCATTCTAGATATTGTATGGAATGCAACCCAGGGGAGTATCCGAGTTGAGAGACTTGGGACAGAGTGAGATTAGAAGCATTGGAGAAGAATATTTTGATGCATAAATGAAGAAGCTCCATAGCCATATCAGAGGAAAATTACATAACTCTAGCCAAGAGTACAAGCGCAGAGTTGATCAACATCGTAGAGAACTTTAATTTGAGGTACGAGATCAGGTTCTAGCACATCTCAGGAAAGAAAGGTTCCCTAGGGAAACGTATAACAAGTTAAAAATGAAGAAGATAGGGCCATGTAAGATCTTGAGGAAGTTTGATGCAAACGCCTATGAGATTGAGCTGCCAGATGATGTGGGCATATCACCCATATTTAACGTTTCAGACCTGTATCCACTTTGAAAAGATGACGTAGAGGGATCGAAAGACCAAGATAAGATTCAGTGGGAGAAACAAATGCCTGTAGCAGAAAAACCACAAATGGAGAAGATCATTGATCAGAGAATTGACAAGAAGACCAGGAGGAAGACCTATCTTGAATATCCAGTTAAGTGGAAGGGACACCCAATAGAGGATGCCAGTTGGGAAAATGAAGCTGATATCCAGAAGCATGGAAAGTCGATGTAGGAGCTCATGGACATGAGTCCATGAATTTTTGTCCAAGGGGACTATGATGCAGGAGCATTGTCAGCAAGTACACATGGCATGACAACTTGGCGCCTGGGAATCATTTCATAATCTCAAACGCTAGGAGTTACTGCGAATATTTTGGAGCTGATTGGAAAAACGGAAGAAGATCAAACACTTGGGAGCAGATGATCACGAGTGATCTGGGAGTTTCACTCTGAGTCTTGAATGTAACTGAAATTAGGTAGTAGTTAGAGTTTTTTTTTGTTTTTCGAGTAGAAGATGTAGTCGGGGGGGAACCCTAAGGACCTTTTGATATAAATAGAGGTTTTGTACGCCCAAATGAGGTTGTTGTGAGTTAGTAGGAATTTTCTGAGTTTTGAGTTATTGTTTTGATATTAGTTGTAGCCATTTACTTTTGAATGAATATGACAGAGGAGAATTGACTCAAATGCATAGCACTGTTACTGTTTGTAATTCTTTGTTATTGTGTTTTCATAAATGAATGAATTTAGTTATGAATGGATGAAACTGTGAATGTTAGTATAAGTTTCAATTGTTTCTCTTTTGTTGAGTGAGTGCAAGGTCTGCACACGGAACGCAAGGAGTGTGTGATGGGATCTGTTTCGATTCCAAAGTTCAGAAGAGATAACACAAAAATTTCCCCTTCCAAGGAGTGCAAAGCGACTGCTGCAAGGTGTGCACAGCCACTCACAAGAACCAAGTCTTGTGTAAGAATCTGCTGCAAGGAGTGCACAGATTTGGAATTCGGCTAAGTGTCGAAGGGACTCCATAAGGGTCAAAGGAGCGAAAGGTGAAATCCTAACTTGATCACAGTCGTTGATCCAAGGAAATATCTGGGCCATCAATCTAGCACCATTTTGATTTCAGATATCATGAGAATTGAGGTAAGGAGACTCCCAAAGTCATGAAACGCAAAATCATGAATCAATCTGAGCCGTTAGATCATGGGGAGTCATGAGCCGTCGATCTGATGCTCACAAATATCGGGAATAGGGGATCGGGAGAACATAGGTGAACCAACCTCCAAAGTCGTGAAACACAAAATCATGACTTGATTGTAGTCGTCGATCGAGGGAAGATTGTGGACCACATATCTAATCATATCGGGAGTCCCCGATATGAAAAATCCCGACACGCTTGAGAGTTGAGCCCCAGGTCATGATCAGAGGTCACATTGAGGGAATATAAGGGAGGGGTTAGTACATGCTAGGCTCCTGTCTGGGTTTCAAAGGTCCGGAGAATCGGGGTGATTCACATGCAAAGACCCAATGTGTGAAACGCCTTTTGGGTTAGGCTCGTGGTCACAACCAGTGGTCGCATGAGAGAATATTGCGCCTAGTGCTTGTTCACATGATGAAGTTTTTTGAAAAGGACCTGTGGACATTTCTTGAAGATTCCAGCAGGGAATCAAAGAGCTACTCCAACTTGGAGATTGAGAAGATCCAGAGACCGGGAGGTCAAAAAATCCTGCTGAGGTAGGGGCATTGCATCATATTACATAAACCCCATGAAAAATCACTGGAATTATGAAGAAGATCATCAACGATGGGTTTTTCCTTTGATTCTTAAGGATAATCAAATTTGGGGTCCTTAAACTGCAAACTATAGGAACTATCTAAAGGTAAGAACACAATTAATGAGGTCTCAATATTTTTCTTGCCAACTTAGGGATAACTGGTTCTTCCCAGTGTGTCACCATTTGTTGTGATGGACCAACAACCCTTTTCTCCATTTCATTTTTTTCAAATCTTAATGGGGGGATGAATATTTTTCTTTCATGAGGTATCTATTGTTAAATATTCATCTGCTTGTTTGGAACTAAATATGGGATTCCCATCTACTTCTCTCTTTTCCTCCCTTCTTACCTTTCCATCATTGGTTTTTTCATCAAACATGCACACAAGCGTACCTTCATATTTAACCGACGATGATGCATCACAACATTGTCGTTGGAATTTAATGATACACTCTCATTATTGCACTCATATCCATCTTGTCGATGATGATAATCCCTCTCTCTCTCCTAGTCACTTCCCAACTCACACATGAACCTCTCTCTTGAATACACCTCAGCCTTTTCCCCCTCGTGGGCCCCTCAATTCAATCAATGCGTAAGTCTTTTCTCTTCCAATGTGTGTCAAGGTTACAAAGAATAACGTACTTGGTCAGTTCATTTTTTCGTCGGATTTCTCTCTGGCCTCTTTCTTATTTTTCTTCCCCTCCTTGTCGACGACGACACCACCCTTTGCTATCTAGCTGTCACATCCTTTATCATGTGGCTCATATGTACTGATTTGTTGTTGATCGCTCCTCCACTGTATATCTCACGTAGTCTAGTTAATGGGTCCTCTCATTACCACCTTGACGTCTTATAAGCCTTAGTTATTGAAGGATTAACACCCAATGGTCATGTAATTGAACATTACAATTAATGCTAGGTCCAACTTAGACCCTATAATCACGCTTAAACGGTTAATCAAGTATTTTTTGTCGTCGAGGTTTGTTTCTCACCCATATCTGCACCTCTTTTCCTCATCATCTGTTGACGACGATAGTTGTGATGTTTCCCTCCACTTTTCAAATTCTCTTGTGCCTTAACGGCTATAACCACCAATCACCTACATGCACATTTACTCTCTATGTATGCCCCTAACCAAGTCCAAGATGTTTCACACTTTTATTGATTGTGCATAGTTAGGAGGGAATCAATGGCTTTCATTTTTGTTAAAAGGGACACCGAGCCTCGTATTCTTTCTCACTAGTTCACAAAGTAAAAAAAGAGAAAAATCACTTCTGTAATCCTTTGTGATATCTGTCTGATTGACTATTAATCCTGGCCTATAAATGAGTATGATATTATTTTTTCTTTTCAATACTGCTATTTCAAGGCCGAGATGACACTATTATTTATAATCTGTTGTCTTTTGAAGGTGAATAGATGTCCATAGTGCTCACTAGAAAAGGAAAATCCCAATCTTTGGAGATCCCGTTCCAGTGTCCATCCCAAATTCATACACTATCTCTGACACCAATATCCATGAAGAGATGGAGCACTACCTTAGCTACACCAAGATTTTGGACATGTTCTAGAATGAAAGATTCCCCCTCGATGATCCAGACATTGAGGAATACATAAATATCAGGAAGAGTAGAATCTGTAGAAATTTCAATACAAATTAAGTATTTCCTGCGATTCTCCTAATCTAACAATTATACGCCATTGTTAAATACATAATCGCTTCTACTATTATTATTGCGGAAAATTAAACCACGATCACAATCACAATCACAAAGTGAAATATCAAGAACACATAACACATAAGTTTTACCGGGAAAGCGTAAAGCTAAAAACCCCACTATCATCTATTATGTATATCATGAATCATGAAACAATCTCATACAAAACTCGAATCCAAGAGCTCTCAGTACAATACAATTGTCTCACACTATCATACACAAATAAGCAAATACATGTGCCAATTTCCGTGTCCAGACAGCTTGCCTCCTCTGCACAATCTTTGCAATTCTAATTCTCACAATCGAATCATTCTGCCTAGTTTGCACATTCTCATAAGCATATCCATTGCATGTGTGATCAAATCACAACTGATAGCCAAACTGTCCCTTTCACCTATTATCTCAACTAGGTTTCCACTGGATCTGACATGCATGTAGTTAACCGTGGTGAATCTTCAGTTGCATGTGAGTTCACTGATTAGCTGAACTCTCACTAGTGCATGTTTAGTTACAACTAGTACAACTGATCTTAACTCACTTAACTACACTTATGATTCTGTTACAAATCCAACTCACTCAGCTATGAATGAAATAATAGA
>SNQJ01S0070854.1:75617-90053 GCA_010110895.2 Picea sitchensis
GATACACCAATTTCGTTGACATATGTGCATTCCTTATATTTAGAGCCCTAAAACAGAAATGCCATTCGAAAAGTTTGTTTGATATACATAAGAGATGAACGGATATTACTTGTTTGAAGCTATGAATCGGATAAAACATATTGTCTCACCTTAGCTACAGCCAGGTATGGTTCCCATGTTTGTCTTCCATATATGATGTAGCCAGAAGTGGACTTTAGCCTCGCAAACTATTTCAACCCTCTACAAATAAGTCGGCTTCATCCCCACAAACATTTCAACCCTCTACAAAGAATATTCCCTACATTTTGGTGGTACATCAAAGGAAAATTTGATGTTAAACGATCGATGTAACCAACAAATTTCTCAGCTGTCCAAAAATGGAAAACAACACGGGAAATACAACCCTCGGGTGCTAATATTAACCTCCACCATAATGAATTCGATCTCTCAAGTAGTAACAAAAAAGTCACAAAATCTCAGGCAACCAAAATCGGATGCAAAAAATGAATGCTCAATCAACCAGTAGTCACAAAAGTTCAGGCAGTCACATAAGCACAAAATCTAATCAACATCGGATGCTGAAAATGAATGCTCAATCAACCAATAGTCACAAAAGATCATCCAGTCACATAAGCACAAAATCTAATCAACAAACCATTTCACGGTAGTCACAAAAGCTAAAGCTACTAAGTTCGTTACAAACTCACAAAATCTCAAGCAGTCACAAAAGCTAAAGATTAATTCATTACAAAAGCACAAAAGCAAGCTAAAGCTTAAGCTGTTATGAAAGCACAAATGCTTGGGCAGTCACAAAAGCATAAAATATAATCAATAGACCGTCTCAAGTAGTCACAAAAGCTAAAACTGAGACCGTTACAAAAGCAAAAGCAGTCGTTAAAGCACAAAATCTAATCAACAGACCATCCAGAAAGCCAGGTTTCTGGTAAGAACACTCAAAAGCATAAAATCCCAATGAAGCCACGTGTTTTGAGGCATCCACGAGTACATCGAATGTATGTGTTTTGGGTGGCATAGGTGTTTTGGGTGATTAATATTTCATCATCCTTCACCAATGGGTATATGTAATGATGTGAGCAATTAGATGTTCATGACCACTCGTCACTACTTTTGATTGAAAACTTTACATATAAATTAATGAAACGGCTGATGCAATTATTTTAAAGTTTTTTATGTATGAATTTTAATTCAAATATTATAAAAAGTAATTAATCACATAATCAATAACTATAAAACTCTAGTATATAATTTAATATCTTATGTAATCTTTCAAATTAAATCATTAAATATAGTATATAGTAATATATAATTATAGTATAATGAATGCTCTTGGAGGAGGAAAAACCCTAGCCTGAAGCCTATACGCGCCTCAACTTAACCGCTCTAGCATACGTCGCAGCCCAACAACGAACCAGCCCTGTGCGAACCACTACCAGCTCTGTTCTGCAAATATGGGCACCGAGGAGGAAACACCCCCACTTCTGATGCTATAACCGCCAATGATAGATTGGGCACGAGAATGAAGCGACCTGTGTTCGAGCCGCCGCAGCAAATCCAGGAAGAACTCCTTGCCAAGGAACAAGGTTTTAGAAAGGAAATGGAAACGAAAGCCAGCACATCCTGCCTCAAAGCGCCTCAAGGATGGGAGCCCAACAAATGCATCCCCCAAATGGAAAAGGCACCCAGATACCTCATAATCTCAACTAGGGTTGGTGAACATACTCAGTTCATTCAAGAACATGCTCTCATTGGTAAGTTCCTGGGACTCTGGCCATTAGAAAGGAACCTAAACAAATGGATCAAACGGTGGAATCCTAGAGGCGACTATGAGGTTCAACTTAGCTCAAAAGGATTTTTTCACAATCATATTATATAACCGAGAATAAAAGATCTCATCTTTGAGAATGGTCCATATTTTTTCAACTCAGCAGGGCTATTCCTAAGATTTTGGACAGAGCGCTTCAGCCTGGATAAGGAAGATTTCACAATGGCACCCATCTAGATCCACCTCTATTCCCTCCCGCAGGAGCTCTGGTTGGAAGAGATTCTCATGGGAATAGGAAACACAATCGGTCAATGTCTCCAAACTCGGAGGCCACAAAGATAAGAAAATACACCTCATATGCTTGAATATGTGTGTACATGAACATAGCTCAAGCTCTACCAGGGGTAGTAATACTGGAGTATCAAGATGAGAACTGGTCACAAACCCTTGATTATAAACACATCCCGTTTATATGCAGAAGATGCCATGAACACGGCCACATGTTCTAGGACTACCCGTTCAATCAACAAGCTCCCAAAGCCGATCAGAATATGCAGAAAGACGGCTTCACAATGATCCAAACAAGGAAGAAGAACCCCCTCGAAGAAAGCATCCAGTCCCAAACCTGGTATCTCGACCAAGAATGCCTATGATATACTAAGCCAACTCCCTGAGGATGAGGAAATCAAAGATCCGCACAATGGATCACACAAAGGAACAGATCCGAGCCCCGCACAATGGATCACACAAAGGCACAGATCCGAGCCAGAATAAAGAAACCCATGCAGAGGAAAAGGGGGATGCAAATGGAGACATACCAATGTAGTTGGATGCCCAAGATCTGGCAGGCATCGACCTAAAAAAACTGGAAGAAGCCCTCAACCTAAGAGATCTGCAAGGCCTCCCAGAAGAGCAGCTTAGAAAGGTGCACAAAGTCTTCCTTGACTCAATGATAGGATCCACAGCCTGCCTTGGTATTGCCACGAAATCAAGCTCCAGCTCTAAGAAAATCCCACTGGAAAACAAGAGGCGAGGGTAGAAACTAGTACATCAACTAATAAAAGAAGCTGGAAATCTTATGATCAACTCAGGTCAGATTCAAATGCGGAGGGATACCTCCACCCACACCCTTCACTCCTAATGATGAAGTTCATAACCTGGAACATTAGGGGACTCAATGACAGATCTAAGCAAAGAATCCTCAGGGATTGCGTCAAGGAGGAAAGTCCAGACATCCTAATGCTACAGGAGACAAGATGTGCAGGAATGGAAGAAGATGAAAACATCTTCCGAAGAAGCGCATTTTGGAAGGTTGTTAACTACATTTCCACACGGATCACGGTAAGGGCTTCGAGAGGCCTAGCTATATTGTGGAACCTGAACCACACCATCTTCAGTGGGCCTTTCTCCACCACAGGAACCATGTCATCCCACTTTGAAGTAATAGGCTCGAATCAGGAGGGACCATCACCAATGTCTATGGCCCTCAAGGACGGTAGGAAAAAATCAAGCTCATGGACAAGATGGCCCACGTTAAAGCCTTGGTCACCATGCCCAACTAGATCCTGGGAGGGATTTCAACATGATCATGTCACTAGAGGAGAAATATGGTGGGAAGCAAATGACTTGAACAAGACAGCGGTAAGTTCAAAACTCTTCCTGAACAGTTAAATCTAGTAGATATATAAAATAGAAATGGAACTTTCACATGGTCCAACCATGGTCGAGGCGATTGACATGTTGCATGTGCCGACTTGACGCTCTGATCATGGAAGAGCTGATAAATAGATCTCGCATGGAAATTTTGATCACCTCCCAAAAGCGGAGCTCTGATCATTGGCCAATTGCCCTTCAGATTGCAACAGAGACCACTCCCAAGCCTAAACCCTTCAGGTTCGAGAAATTCTACCTCAGCCACCCAGATTTTACGGTAGCTAGCAAAAACGATGGAACCAAGATGATGCAGAACACGGCACCAAGATGTACAAATTCCAGCAGCGGCTTAAAAACTTTAAGAAAATGCTCAAATATTGGAACATAAATACCTTTGGTGACATATTTTAGAGCATTAAGGATGCAGAGAATAGGCTAGCCGAGATACGAAAAATCTTCATAACAGGAACTCGGATTGTTGACCTCATGAAGGAGGAGGAGCAAATACTGTCCAGACTTGGAGGCAGAGAAGACATCGAGGAAGGAAATCCTCACGGAAAAATCGAGGGGGTGTAGTGGCTCAAGGAAGGGGAAAAAGAACACAAAATTTGCTCTGGAACAATGATCCACAGGAGGCACATCAATAGAATCACACACCTAGAATATGAGGAAGGTAATCTGCTAAGAGATCATGCCCACATCGAAGAAGTTCTCATTAGACACTATCAGGACCTCCTGACGGAAAGCAAGGAGGACTGAAATGAAGCCATCACCCAAGTTACCAGTCACATCCCCTCACTCATCACCCCTAAACAGAATGTTGCTCTAATAAGGCCAATCACCTAGGAGGAGGTGGATCAAGCCACAAAGGACATGCCCCCAAGAAAGGAACCAGGCCCCGATGGCTTCACGACATACTTCTTCCATCAATGTTGGGATATTATAAGGAAGGATGTTTGGGAGGTGTTCGATGAATCGCGAACCTCAGGTCAAGTTCTTCAAGCCTTCAATGCCACCTTCCTCACTCTCATCCCGAAGGAGAGGTCACCAACTAAGCACTTAGGACCCACTTGTACATTGCAGCGTCATCCTGAATCTTAACCAAGGTAATTGCAAATCGACTGAAGCCAATTCTGCCCTTTGTCATCTCCAAAGAACAATCCGGCTATGTAGAAGGTAGGCAGATTATGGACACTGTCATACTAGCACATGAGGTAATCATCTCTCTCAAATCAACAAGATCAGGTATGTTAATCAAGCTTGATCTCTCAAAAGCTTTTTTGACAAGGCCGGTGACAATATCTTAAAGCCATCCTAAACTCCTTTGGCTTTGACCAAGCTTGGGTTAGCTAGATTATGAATCTCACCTCTTCATCTTTCTTCTCAATCCTAGTAAATGGGGTTCCCTCTAGGCCCTTCTCGACCTCCGGAAGGTGTCGGCGAGGATCCTCTTTCACCATTCCTTTTTGTCCTAATGGTGGAAGGCTTGGGTCACTACATCAAATCCTTGGTTCAGGAGAGCAGCCGCAAAGGCCTTCCCCAGCAACATCAGCTAGCCCCTCTGTAGCCAATTGGGTGTGACCTCTCCTCGCAGAACTCCCCCACTGCTTGAAGCCCGAGCTCAGCTCCATCCTATCTGATTTCATTGAAGCCTCGGGCATGACTCTGAACCTAGACAAATCCAAGCTTTTCTTTTTCCAAAATCCTGTGGCTGTTCAATTACACATTTCTTCCAAAATCCTAGAGCATCCCTAGGAGCTCCCTTCCATCCAACTTACAGGCATTCCTCTCCCGCAGGGCCTTTGCAATCCATTTCCCAGGACAACCTCCTCCTTTCTATCTCAAATCGTCTGGCCAATTGGACCTTTAGACCCCTAAACATTGCAGCCAGATAGGTCTTGCTAAAATCGGTCCTATAGACCCTTCCAACCTATCTTTTCACAGCCCTAGCAGCCCCCAAACAATCCATTAAGAACCATCGGAAGCCTCTGAGAGAATTTCCCTCACGGCAAGTCTAACCGAGACAGAAATGGAGGCTTTTGGTAAGTTGGGACAAAGGATGCGCACCTAAAAACATGGGAGGCATTGGACTTCGAGACCCCGGTAGGCTTAAACAGATAATGGGGGCCAAGATATAGTGGAGATGGATGAAAATGAGAGTGCATTATGGGCTGTCTGGAAGAATAATGCACGCCCCCACCATGCAGCTTGATTAATTGATCAGACATAATGTTAGAATACAGGGTTCGAACATCTGGAGCACAACTTGGCAAAACAAAGATATAATACAGAAACATGCCTTCTGGGAAATACACAATGGAGACAGTGCAGAGTTCAGGTAGGATTCTTGGAAACAACTCAAACCTCTAACTGAACTTACTGAGCTTACAAATCTACAACATGTCCTTAATCAAATGCCTTCGCTAAAGGTAAAAGTTCTCTAGAAACCCCGGGAAGTGAGTTAGAACTGGAGGCAGTGGAAGACCTCCAGTCAAGATCTAGGATCCCCCCCGGCGTTAACTTATCGACCTAGCAAAATGAAGCAGCACGCAAGAAAATATCCATCAAGGAGGGGCCCAACATCCTTAGATGGGGGCAATCTGCTTCAGGCAACTTCTCGGTAAAACAAGCCTACTATTTACAAGACAACTACCACAATTAGCAAAAAGGACACCATCTGGGGCACAATTTGGGACAAGGCACTCTGGCCAAAGGTCTCTACCTTCCTATGGCTAATAATCCATAACCGAATTCTTACTTGGGATAACCTCAGGAAAAAGGGGATTCATTGGGCCCTCAATATCCGTTTTATGTCACTACCAAAAAACCAAGGAGAATCTTTTCCTTGTGTCACTACAACCAGAGGTTTGGGACCAGGGAGCTCAAATAATGTGTAGATCCAATCAAAACAGAGGCAGAACCAGAGATACCATCGAAAACTAGGACGCAATCACCTTTAACAACCCCATCCTGAACCACATGCGGCAGCTCCTCTGGTTTTATTCTCATGGCTCTCAAGGAGAAACAACGCATCACCACCACTTCCAAAGGAATCCACTCTGGAGCTTACCTGGGATAGAGTGGCCACTCATATCAAGGAAATGATCAGAAGAAAGAGCTGGCAAGCGGGGGATAAGGTTTGTAAAAGCGAAGAATTAATCACCCTTCACAGTTAGAAACTCAACCTAAATGACCTAATGGTAAGCCGAGCTCCCAAGATTCGAACAGCCAGCTCAAAACCTGGACCCCTCTAACGGATTCTCAAATCAATTTTGGCAAAGGGCCTCAAAAGGAAATCCAGGACCCACAGGCTATGGGGCGGTGATCAGAAATTCCACAGGGGAAATTCTAACCTTGACAAGGGTATCTGAAACCACAAACAATGTGGCCGAGTATAAGGCCTACTGGGGCCTCCAAGCTGCTGTTGCCCTATCCAGTTACAAAATAATCCTGGAAGGGACTCTCAAGTCATCATCAAGGTAATCACCAAGATCCTTGCATAGGGGGCAACCATAAAATATCACCGGAAACTGCGGGGCCCTTGAGGACTTCAGCGATATACTCATTTACAACTTTAGCATTATCCTCCACATCAAGAGGAAGGCCGATGGTGGCTAACTACCTGGAAAACAAAGGATTCCAAAGAGGACTAGAACGAATAATCTGGGATGCTAGGACATCTTCCCTGTCGAATGAAAACTGAGGAATTGCGTTAAAGCATTAATTAAAATGGGAACGACTAGCTAGACAACCAAGACAGACATAGGACGTAGAGTGAAAATTAAAGACATAAATATAAAAATTCTTTGTTACAGTGAAAGGAGCTGAGCTGAGAATACTCGTGATAGCCAGACCAGGTAAATTACCCATTTCTACAAGGGTTGTGATATTCCGGGTCACATTGTGAGAGATTAGTTCATGGGTTGGAGCATAAATTTGGAAAAAGGCCTACGAAGTAGGACACCTCACAGGTTGTTGTGGAGTTCGAGTAGTCCTCATAAACATTTAATTCTCTGATGCATGAGGGTGTCTCGGTAGGACTGATCAATAATATGTCTTATGAGCCTAAAAATGAGCAGTAACTACTTCGGATGGAAGAAGCGAGGTGGTTCCTAGCTAAAATCTGGGAGTGTCGAGAGTGGTGGTGGTGCCAAGATTGGGCCACCCTTGTTATCTAAAGAGATCAGGCAAAAAAACATGGATGAATTCACAACATAGATGCTTTATTTGTAGAGGGCGTACCAAGACAAGAACCTTGGTAGGCCTTTGGGGTGGAGATCTAAATCTCTAGGTAGATCTAAGTCCCCAGGAAAATATTTCAATGCTAAATTATTGGTAAAGCAGGGGCATTATAAGAAGATTGCAGGTCTAAGAAGGTTGAAAACCAAATGGATATGATAGTATCTCTCTTCCACAGAGGCAAAACCTCCACTGAAGAAAGGAGGTGATGTTTACCTGGCATCTACAAGTACACATACAAACCTTGATTCTTATGGTTGATGAATCCCAGTCGTCACATATGATTCCTCATAGGGAGTGGTTCTCTAGATATGAAAAGTATGATAGTGGTGAGCGTATTCTAGGAGATGAATCGACAACTGCAAACCTCTTGGGACATGTGGAAGGGTTAAGTTGCTGCTAAATATGGAAGGATTAGAAATCTCTAGGTTTTGCACATTCCAAAACAAGCCAAGAGCCTAATATCACATTGGGAATAGCGGATGATGGGAGTGGATGCTGTATTTGAAAAGGATACTTGCAAGATGGTACAAAGGGAGAAATGGTGTTGATGGGGAGTTCGATGTGGAACTTTGTACAAGTTGTTGTGAAACATATACTAATGGGTGTAATAGTTTTGTTGTCCTTGGGCAGAAAAAAATGAAGGAGACAAGATTAATATCATCCTAAAAGAAAGACCATGTTGTGGCATCGACACTGGGACATATTGGAAAAGGGCCTTCAAACACTAGACAGTAAAGGTATGGTTGAAGGTATGTTTAATTGCACTTTAGTTTGATTTCTGTGAACATTGCTTGTGAAACAAAATCAGTAAGATTCTCATTTGGTGCTACAAAAGGAGCAAAGGGGGTCTTAAGTTGATACACAGTGATAATGTTTAGGCTGTTCATGTTCCATCCCTAAATTAAAAATCCTGTGTATGTTTCGCACTAGATGATTTTTCAAGGAACACATGGATTTATTTTTCTTAGAAATCTGAGAAGTTGTTGATAAATTTAAAGAGTTTAAGGCTACGGTAGAAAATCAGACAGAGAAAAAAATAAAAGGCCGGAGGCAATTAATGGATGATTATAGTTGACTATGGATGATTATGGCTGACTATGGATGATTATGGTTGACAATGGTCGATCATGTTTTACTATGGATGACCATTAAAATTATGAAAATTTGAATAAAGGTGTGATATTTTATAATGATTTCTTCATTGTTATGATGATATATAAATACATTATTTAAATTCACTACAATATAATGTATGTGTTTAAAAAACAAATTTTCCATGGTTGACTATTGTTTAGCTTGGTTATATATGGTTGAACATGGTTGAATATTGTTTATCAAAGTTAGCGTTATGGTTGAACTAGAATTTTAATTTCACATTGTGACACTAAGAGAGAGGTTGATAATATGGTGACATCTATTGTGATGCTCAAATTGGTTGATTTATGTCAACTTACTACATTCCTTAATGGTTATATCACATAATGACATTCATTTCAAATTGTTTCTTTCTTCAACTATTATTTCCTATTGTGACTTTCCTCAAGGTTTATGTTAAATTGTGATGTTCCTCTATGATTATGTCACATTTGACATTTAGTTGGATAATTTATATTAGATTACTAGGTTCTGAATGATTATGTTGCATTATGACATTCATCAAGTTTATGTCACAGTGAATTTGGTTGACTATGATAGGCCACAGTTGACCGCTTGTTGATGACATTGGATGACCATCGTTTATTGTATTCTATTATGTTTAATTTTGCTCGATTATGATTGATTGTGGTTGAAAATGATGGCCATGTTTGACCGTGGTCGACATTCCTCAATGGTTATGTTACATTCTAGCATAGCCAATGAGGAATGTTTGGCTATGCTAGGTTGTTACTTTATTCTTGGCTCAGTGATATGTGAAAATGCTACGTTCCTCAATGGTTATGTTGCATTCTGACATTCATTAAGGGGTGATGTCCCATTGCAATGATCCTTAAAAATTAAATTAGATTGCAGAACTCCTTTATGATTATGTCTTATTGTGACATTCATCTTTATTTACTTATGATAATTTTTGTATTCTTCAATGGTTATGTTGCATGATGAAATTCATTAAGTGTTAGGTTGCGTCATAATTTCCCTCAATGGCTATATAGAACTATCTGAATTCATATATAGTAAGAGTACACATTACAATGCTTACCAATTTGTAATGCCACTTTGTTACGACAACAAACATCGATGTAATAGGTAAAAATGTCTATGCATTAGAAATTAAAATCATCCTGAAATAATTAATAACATCCCAAAGATACAAATCATGATAAAGTAATAATGGCACATTCGACAAATTAACATAATTAACAATGACGTATAATCAATGCAAAAACATAAATTCCGACACAATTAAACACAACACAATCAACCGAAGAAATACAATAAATGATGAACCACGTCATTGAGTAATAAAAAACTGATGCATTGAAAAACCTATCTTTTCATGGTTGGGACCTCCGGACACGCCGTAACCTTCAAGCCCGATTCATCTGATTGATTTTGATTATTTAAGGTCTCAGGGTTGGCCACTATTTTGAGGAACAAGGAGCTATCTACATCCATTAATAAACACAACTCATAAATTCACACATTAGATTTAGGCATGGAGTAAGATTTAGGGAATGTACTAAACTTCAAACAACTCTCTACTAGTGTCCCAAATAAAATGATCTCTGAAAATAAAATCAACCATTATGGCTCGGTACTTCCAGTGTGAAAGCAAAGCAAGTATTTCTAGTATGAAATAAATACTTGCTTTGGCCCATGCTATAAGTAAAGGTCAATGTGGAAGGGCTCCTTATGCTATTAGAGCTTGTGAGGCGATTCAATTGCCTCACCTAGGTTAGGTTGATATGTGCAAATGGATATTTGACTACCGGTTATTCAGTATAGGTTAGATTATCACTGAAGTGGATTACTACGATGTAATCAATGAATATATATAGTCATGTATCGCCGATCTTATTTTAATAGGTAATAAAATTGCCTTTAAAGGCAACAACAACATCTAGTGAGTCAATGAATTAATGATTGAGTCACTGAGTTAATGATTGGATTGTATCATTTTATAGGTTGGACATCAAACTATTAGATGGATTGTATAGGTTGGACATCAATGACCTCACCAAAGATTAGGTTGATATACTCACATGGATGTTCAACACAAGTTGTTCAGTTTAGTTTATAGGTTAGTGGAGAGTTTTATTCTTTAAATAGTTAGATTTATTGTACTTTAATGATAGATATATATTAAAATAGTCAATTTATGAAATACTTTATAAATGAAAAAAAATCATTATCATTATTTTAATAGACCACCTGCTATAAATTTTTATTTTATGTTTCTTTAATTCTTGCATTTATCTCATAGTCGAGTGCAGCAAGACTTGTCCCAATCAATTATATTCAACTAGATTATCTAACATGAAATTGCAGTGAAACCGTCTACTCAATGAGTTTGCAGTTTCAACGAAAAGAATGAAGGTATATTTAAGTGCAATTTAAACGAAAAGAATACAACAGAGTACCATAACAATGATGGATTGATGTTTCAACGAAAAGAAGGAGGTATATTTAAGTGCAATTTGAACGAAAAGAGAGTAGAGTGAGTACCATAACAGTGATGTAATGATAAAATGTATTTCTATAGTTTACTTTTACAAAACTTGCAGAATCATGTTAGTTCCAGAATTGGAAAGCTAGACGAAAATTAAAATCAAGGACAATTTATTCTTTAGTACCCAGGAGAATTATAAGAGGCCAAATTCCCAATGCGAGATCTTGCTCTTCTAGGTAATTAATCTATATTTACTATATGTAGAACAAAGTTGAAACCACAAGGAACCAGAGCCAAGAATCTGAAACGATGTTGCGAGTGTATGAGGGAGGAGAAAAGAAGAGACTGGAAATAGAAGTGTAAGCGATAAGATCCATGAAAATCACATCTGTGCAGGAGGACTTACACTCATAGTAAATGTATACATGAGTGTCACAAATGTACAAATTAATTGCGGTTAATATTTCCTATTTTTATTTTTTATTTTTATTTTTGCTGAGCTATGGAAGTAACCTTATTTTTATCTGATGAACATAATAAAAGCTTCACATTTATTATGTAATTATAATCAATCTCTTGAACATAATTAAAATCTCTCTTCTATTTTGGTTTAGTTTTTATTTATGTAATTTTAACTAAAATAATTTTAGCAAGATGTTACTCTTACCTTAATGGCTTAGTTGAATCTGTTACTCTTGGTGCTGTTTGTGACAGCTGATTATGTGTTCTAGGTAATTATACCTTATCACTTGAAATTGCAAGAGAGATGTATTTATATTGATAATTATCATGATATAAGAGGTAAAAGTGAGCGAACTTTACGGGGTTCGATGGTCAGTTGCATGATACATAAATTAGTAAGTAATTCAGTACCTAAAACCTTTATATGATCTTCACATTAGCTATAAAATTTTCCAACATTACATCCTATTTAGAAGCCTAGAAGCCTACACTAACAACACAAATTTATAAAATCGAAACATCACCACAAAATTTTTAAAATTGAAAGCTGTATACCAAACAACATCCTCCCATGTTTTAACTTCTTCGAAGTCTTAGTTTCTCCTTATTCTCGATCTTTATCTGACCAGTCAAGATCAAGACTTAATGACAAGGAAAACTATGGTCTTAATTTCCCAGGTATTTGACTTTCTCCTATTTCTAGTTCTTGCAAATTCCTTATCACATTTTGCCTATTTTTTCTATTTTTGTTCACTCAGTAAAAAACAATAAATGCTTTCTCTTTGTATTCCTTTTTATATGAAAAAGAATATAGAAAGAAGAAGAAATATTTTCAAAAAAATGAATGAATTACCCACCAAAATACATGTGATATTGGGATTTTCAGCCAATTCTGAGTAAAAGAAACATTAAAAGGTGAAGAAATGTTTTCAAAAAGAAACCAACGAATTAAATACATGTGATCTGGGATTTTCAACCAATTACAGAATAAGAAACCTTCAACAACAAGGTGAATCATGAGATGAAACAAAACTGCGCATTTAGAGATTGAAATTATGGCATTCCTTATATTTACCTCCCTGAAACGGAAATGCCATTCGAAAGTTTCTTTGATATACATAAGAGATGAAAAGATATTACTTGTTTGAAGCTATAAATCCGATAAAACATATTGGCTCACCTCAGCTACAACCAGGTATGGCTCCCATGTTTGTCTTCCATATATGATGTAGGCAGAAGTGGTCTTTAGCCTCACAAACTGTTTCAACCCTCTGCAAAAAAGTCAGCTTCATCCCCGCAAACATTTCAACCCTCTGCAAAGAAGATTCCCTACATTTTGGTGGCACATCAAAAGGAAAGTTGATGTTAAACGATCCATGTAACCAGCAGATTTATCAGCTCTCCAAAAACGGCAGACAACACTGGGAAATACAACCCTCGGGTGCTAATATTAACCTCCACCATAACGAATTCAATCTCTCAAGCAGTCACAAAACAGTCACAAAGCTCAGGCAGCCAAAATCCGGACGCCGAAAACGAATGCTCAATCAACCAGTAGTCACAAAAGTTCAGGCAGTGACGTAAGCACAAAATCTAATCACCATCGGACGTCGAAAATGAATGCTCAATCAACCAGCGGTCACAAAAGATCATCCAATCACAAAAGATTATCAATCACATAAGCACAAAATCTAAACAACAGACCATCTCACGGCGGTCACAAAAGCTAAAGCTTCTAAACCCGTTACAAAAGCACCAAAACTCAGGCAATCAAAAGTAGGCTAAAGCTTTAGCTGTTACGAAAGTACAAAAGCAGGCTAAACCTTAAGCCGTTACGAAAGCATAAAATCTAATCTATAGACCGTCTCAGGCAGTCACAAAAGCTAAAACTGAGGCCAAATTTACAAAAGCACAAAAAGCAGTCATTTAAAGCACAAAATCTAATCAACAGACCATCCAGAAGCCCGGTTTCTGGTAAGAACGCTCAAAAGCATAAAATCCCAACACGAATCCACGTGTTTTGAGGCAACACGAATCCACGTGTTTTGAGGCATCCACGACTACATCGAACGTACGTGTTTTCTGTGGCGTAGGTGTTTTTTGGGTGATTAAGATTTCATCATTCTTCACCAATGGGGATATGTAATGATGTGAGCAATTAGAATGTTCATAACCTCTTGTGACTAGTTTTGATTGGAAATTTTACATACAAATTAATGAAACCGCTGATGCAGTATTATTTTATATTTTTTTTATGTTATGAAATTTGAATTCAAATATTAGAAAAGTAATTAATCACATAATCCAATAACTATATTATATTATTTAGTATTTTATGTAATTTTTCTGAAATCAAATCAATAAATATAGTATATAGTAATATATAATTATAGTATATAATTTTAGTATCTTATCTAATCTTTTAAATCAATAAATATAGAATATAGTAATATAGTAATCATTGGTATTTAAGATTAATGTAAAGATATATTTTGATTTTATTTTCTGTTGAAAGATAAATAAGGTAGTTTTATTTGGGATAGTGGAAATAATGTTAAATTTAATGTGGAGAGATTTCTTTGAAAATATCATCATCACACATGGATATTTGCACATTATCACCTCATTATTTGTCATTTAGTGTACTCCTACTGACATTCATGTAATTTATAGTCTCTTTCTCCAATAC
>SNQJ01S0070856.1:1297-31371 GCA_010110895.2 Picea sitchensis
TTAAGGGAATTGTTATGAGATAGGTTCTTGAGGAGAATTGTTATGATGTAGATTGGATTCATGAAGAGACTCGTTTTGTAAACCTACCTATTGAAGATTAATGCAAGTTTGGATTCAGTGATCTTGTGTCTCATAGAAGTTAGCATCTGGTGATCTAAAGCTTCCATGTTGGCATTGGCAAGGGCCACCGATCCAGCTTGGTAAGCTTATTGTAAATTGTTAGTGTAGATTTTCACTTCATGTACTTGTTATTTTGATTTCATGTTATTTTGTTTGATTTCATTATTCGAATGTGTTGCGAAGTGTGGTAATGCAAGAACAGTTGGATCTCCATATTTCACCATACATGAGATTTAATGGAGCATCCCACTTATTATTTTAGTTGTTTCAGGGGATAGAATAAAAGTTCATCTTTTATTTTCATGAGCCATCAATGAACAGGCCCATCACCTAGGCAAGATCTTTTGCTTGTTTATGAGTTTTTCTTTCCATATTTTGAGTTGTGTGAAGATTATTATTTTTAAGAGTGTGTTGGTTTTCTTATCTAATCTATACTAAATAGACATAGGAACCTATCTGTTATCGACACATATAGTGCATCAACTCTACTGATTACGAATCCTGGTTGATAATTTATGTTTGGTAATATATTATGCAAATAATTGCACCAATACTTCATCAAAAAAACCTTATGCCTAATCATAGTTGATAGAAGATTCCCTTAGAACTCTAGTTGTCTTTTATTTTGTTGATGTCCAACAACCATATCAATCACACTTGATTTTATGAAATGCCCATGTTGAGATTATCTCAATGCCTTGAAAGATAATTTTATTCCTGCAAACCTAAATACCCTAGACCACAAAACATGTTGAAACCCTAAAGGATTTTTCAAATTTGTTAGCAATATACCATGGTCCTCTTCTCCCGCTTGTTTCTACCACTTGAAATGTGAATAATTTCAAACCAAACTAATCTAAAAAAGATACAATAAAAAAAAAAGTGATAAACAAATTCCCCATTTCCCTTATATAAATTGTATCTCCCAAGACCCTGCATGTTCCTATTTTGGCAATTCTCCCAAGCTAGAATTTTGTTATCTAAAACTAAATAAAGAATTTTTTTATCTTTTAGTAGGAATTTTAGCTTCCAAACTACCCACCACCATTAGACTCTTTTTCTAACTTGACCTTCTTCCATCTTTGCTAAATACTCCAATTTCATAGTATATTCTCCAGACAACTAAATTTTAGCGCATTTGGATAGGTCTTGTTGATCAAAAAAAATCATTACACTTGCAGCTAAAACTTTTATAAAATGTTTTTATTCCTCATATTTTTCACAATGTAGATTCAAGTCTTCTACCAACTTCCATTCCTGAGCCCATACATCCCTACCATCATTCATTGTTGCATCTTTCAAGGACTAAATCCCTTTGAAATGGAGATTGCTTATCAAAGATTTAGATTGTATGAAATTTCCCTTACAACCAATCCAGAGGTCTTCCTGTATTCTCACCTTATTCCCTCTTCCAATATTCCAAGCTACCTACTTTTCAATTAGAGGGAAGGTTGTAACACACCCGACCCCTTAGGTATCCATTAGAGGGATGGGGTATAAAATATTCAATTTTACTCAAAGATATTGGATCCTCTTCTCGAGATCTCCATCTTCTTCTACTCGTCAAGAGCTTTCCAACAATTGTCACCATGCTCAAATATGAGCTCTGGATTGGAAGTTGTGCCCTCATTTAACACACAGGCTTAAAGTATTTTGGCATTCAGTGCTTAGGAGTTGAATGCCCTTTTCTCTATTCACATATCCTCCGGAGTCCCGAAACCCTGAAATCATGTGACGTGGTTTCGGCCTTCCTCCCTTTCGACTTATTCAATACACCACCCCAAACCTCTAGAGTTATGAAACCTTGGACTCCCGAAGGGTCCACACTTACACCTAGTAGTGCATTAAATGAAAAGGCTGGGGTAGGTAGGTTTGGACCTTCGACCGATTTACCCCATATTTCCAACATCCTAAGTTCCCCAAAGTCTTGAACTCCCAGTGTCTTGAGTAATTCACTATCCTTTAGGACAAGTGAGCACACACTAGGGGGATGACATGTGGCAAAGGGAAGAGATGACACATGGACCCATTAATGGGTGACACATTTCACAGTCTAATGGGTGTATAAGGTCTGTAAAAAATAATGAATCAAGGCGACATGTGGCATGTTGAACATGGGTCCACGTCACCCTAGGTTACGTCAGTGTGCCACATCACTCCAGACTAACAGCCTCTTGGAGTCTCTTGCCTCTCCTACCTGCGAAATCACTTGGATCTTTGAAGCCCAAAATCCTATCAAAAACCTCCCAATACCCCTTTTATCCCATGATTGAGATAGGTCCATGGAGATCCATAGATCTATGGCCTTTGTTGCTTCGCGACTTCGGTATTCATGGGTTTGGTCATCTAGTTTAATATTTACTCCCAGAGTGGTCAAAATCGAATCGACCACGGTCTAGATCCAACGGTCAAGAGGGATACTGAAGCATCCTCAAATCGATGGTCCTCGTTGCTTTGTGACTTCTGCGTTCGAGGGTTCCACCCATTTAACACTCCCTTTCTCTCAGAGTGGTCAACACAAGATTGACCATGGCGTAGATCCAATGGTTAGGGGAGATCCCAAAGCATCCCTGGATCTATGGTTCACATCACTTAGTGAGTTTGGCATTTGGGGGTTCCACTCATTTAACACTCCCTTCCTCTCGGAGTGGTCAACATCGGACTGACCATGACATAGATCCAATGGTCAGGGAAGATCCTGAGTATCCACAAATCTACGGCTCGTGTTACTTCACGACTAGTAAGTGGGTCATCATTTAACGGTGGGAGAGATCCCAAGGTCACGATTAAGGAAACCGCCAGATGTCGATCAACCTCGCTGGTAATCGTACCAATAGGTTGCCTTCGATTGGTTTCAAATATTGTAAATTCATAATGTCCTGGAGCTTTGGACTCCCAAAGTTCCAAAGCCAAAATAGATAGGCTCATTTCAGACCTAGTAAAGGGTTCCAAGGTCCTAGTCATATGGATTCCCTGAGAAGTCTCGAGGTTGCACACTCAACTCTTAGTCATGATTTGGTTAGCTTCATGGACATGAGCCTTTGGTCACACACACAAATGATTTGAATGAGGTTCCCTCCCTTCATAGAGCTCAAATTTAGTAACTTGTGAAGGTAAATTTGAGGGGTTGATAGGACTGAGGTGTTCCAGTGAATTCTACACCAACTCTTACGTTACTTAATCAACAATTGGGAGAATTCCCTTAAGGATTTTCCAACCAGCACAAAGATCGTAAACGTATTCCTAAATTTATTTGAAGACCCATATCTAATATTTATCCTACTTCTAAGCAGAGAAAATAGAAACCATTTAAATGCAGGGGTTTACAAAAGAACAACAATCATTTCTATTATTAATAAAATAATGCAAATTTTAGTCATAGAAACAAACATCCAACCATCATTTCAATTCTATTACACAGGGTATAAGAATACTTATCAAGAAACCAAATAGTGAAGCAACTATTGAGAGGGGTGCTATTTTCCACCCAACTGTAGGCACATCCACTCCTGGATGGATTTACTGTTGGACACCCCCTAGCTAGATCATGATGCTCAGAGAGAGACTCTTCCTTCTCGTTCAGAAATAACCAAGGATGGAGATCATTCTCCTCTTCCCACAGGAATTTAGTGGATCCTTTCTCCCTCTACCAAGAAACGGGATCTGTGATGAGTGCCTCCTCAATCACTCATCTTCTTGCAACCCCATTTATCATCTTGGACTGAAGATGTTTCCCGCCAAATTCATGTACCCAGAACAAACTCGTTTTTTAGTTCTCTTCTGAACTAGATAGTTGCACATGCTCTCCCTCTTCAGATAAATGGTCTCTAGACTCATTTCCCTCGTCTCCTCTTATATACCCATGAATTCCATTCTTTTCTTGTCTTCCTTAGCATGATTGCATGGGTCTAAATCCCCATTTTGTGGTCAAGTGAGGAATTTTTTCAAATGAGTACTTTGCCCATCTCCTCATTGACTCTTGAGGAGGACTTCTCAACTACCAGCATGACTGGTAATTTGTTTTTATGGGTCAGAGGACTATTCTAGTTCTGAATAATTTAAATCCAGTAAGGTACTAGTCTGGTGGGGGTCATCTCAACCATTGTTGGTTCCCCTCACCATCTCTCACATGCATCATTATATACCTTGGTAAACCCCCTCAAGACTTATGTAACACTATCCATTTTATTTAATAACAGAAATGCATACATTACCTTTTATAACAAAAAGGTTCACCAATTCCAACATCCACAGATATTCAGTCTACTCATAGTCTTTTTGAAAATTATAGTTATATTTACAAGTTGGAGGAAATAGGGGTATTACAATCCCCTCCCCCTTAAAGGAACATTGTCCTCGATGTTCTACTTATCGATATTCTCTATATGTACAGAAGTAAACAAAAATGGGTATGTATGTTTCATGGCATCCTCCATTTCCCATGTAGCTTCATCTTGACCAAAGTGTTTCCACTGCACCTTGACCTGTGCAATGGTTATGTTCCTGAGTGGGATTTTCTTCCTGTCTATTATGCATTGTGGCTCTATTAGGAATTATCCCTCTGGTTCCACCTAAATCACATACCAATCAATTATGATATTAGAATCATGTACATATTTCTTCAGTAACGAAACATGGAAAACATTACGTGCCTTCACTGTGGGAGGAAGTGCTAGTTTGTATGCTACATTTCCCACTTTATACAAAATTTCAAAGGGTCCACAATACTGAGGTGTTAGCTTGGCACAAGCTCCCATTCTCAAGGAATTTTTTATGGGACTAACTTAGAGATACACATGATCCCTTGCCTTGAACTCTCTAGGAGTCCTTTTTCTATCTACGTGGATTTTTTGTCTATCCTGGGCTATTTTCAAACTTTGTTTTATCTGAACTAATTGTTGTTTCATTTTATCTATCATATCTGGCCCTATTGTAATTATGTCTACTGGGTTATTCCAGTTGATTAGAATATTTAATTTTGTACCATAGAGGGCTTCAAAAGGGCTCATCTTCAATGACTATTGATAGCCATTCTTATAAGCAAACTCTACCAGTGGTAGGTAGTATTCCCACTTCTTAGGATGATGCATTATATGCATCCTTAAAATTTCTTGTAACACTTGGTTTACCCTCTCTGTATTCCCATGATTTTGAGGGTGATAGGTTGTACTAAATAGCAATTTAGTTTCAAAACCAACAAACAAATATTTACAAAAGTTTGAAGTAAATTTTGTATCTTGGTCGGATATGATTTCCTTAGGCATGCCATGCAGTCTAAATATTTCTTTCATGAAAATAATGGAAATATTTATTGCCTTGAAAATTGATTTGATGGGAATAAGTGAGAATCCTTGCTCAATTTTTCCACAACTAACACAATGGCATTATTTTGTTTGATTGATTTTGGTAACCCTATGATGAAATCCATGGAGATGGTTTCCCATTTCCATTATGGGATTGGTAGGGGTTGAAACAACCTTGTTGGATGTCGGTGATCTACCTTAACCTACTGACATTATAGACATTTAGCTAACTAATCATCTATGTCCTTTTTCAATATGGCCAATAAAATATTTTCCTAGTGATTGTGATCATTTTCTGATAACCAGGATGACCGGTATATAGTATTTTGTGTAGTTCATCCGTTATGAACCTCTTCAAGTTGTCACATGTTGGAATATAAAACCTACCTTTGTAAGTTATTATATCATCATTTAGCAATTTATAAGCCTCAGACTTCAGCCCGGTGGGCTCTTTCTCTAAGTATGACTTCACAGTCTTGAAAAAAGAATCTTTTTCTTATGCACTTTTGACTCTCTCCTTGACATCTGATTCACAGGTGCTTACAACTACCAAGTGAATCACTTTCATACTTATATGAAGGGCACCATCCACCCTATTTTATTTTCCTTTGATATGTTTGATTTCAAAATCAAACTCACTAAGGAGAGCCATCCATCTAGCTTGTCTAGCACTGAGTTTTGGTAGATCAAACAAATATCTCAACCCACTATGGTCTGTCATAAGCACAAATATTCTACCCATGAGGTAATGCCTCCAAAGTTTTAAATCATGTACTATGACAGGCAATTCCAAATCATGGGTCACATAATTGATTTCATGCTCACTCAATTTTATGGATTCATAGAAAATCACATGTCCATCTTGCATAAGGAATCATCTGATCCCTTCCTTGTAGGCATATGTACACACAAGGAAGTCCTTGCTTGGGTCTACAATATTTATCACAGGTGCATTGGTTAGAAGGTATTTCAACTGTTGGAATCTCTCTTCACATTCTGATTTCCAAATGAATTTAACTTCATTTTTCTGAAGGGAGGTGATTGAGAAACCGATCTTGGGGAATCCCTGTATTAACCTTCTATAGTATCATGCCAGGCCCATAAAGGATCTTATATTAGATACATCCTTCAGGGTAGGCCAATCCATAATGGATTTGATCTTGTCAAGGTCAATTTCCACTACTTCAGAAATAACATGGCCTGATTAATGGACTTGTTTTTGGAAAAAGTCACACTTACTAAAATTAGCATAGAGATGATGTTCTCTTAGCATTTGAAGCACTAACTTGATATGTTCATCATGCTCTTCCCTACTCTTAGAATAGATTAGGATATCAACAATGAAAACCAACACAAATCTATCCAAAAACTTACTGAGTACATTATTCATTAAGCTCATAAAAGTGGTTGGTTCATTGGTATGTCCAAATGGCACCACCACAGATTCATAGTGACCATATCTTGTCCTAAAGTTTGTTTTGTGGATGTCTTCATCCTTAATTCAGACTTGATGGTATCCAAACCTCAAGTCAATCTTGGAGAAAATTGTAGCACCCCTTAATTGGTTAAACAAGTCAACGATCCTTGGCAAGGGATACTTATTTTTAATGGTCATCTTATTGAGTTGTCTATAGTCTATGCACAACTTGAATGTGCCATCCTTATTTTTCACAAAAAAGGTTGGTTCTCCCCTTGAAGACACACTAGGTCGAATGTATCCTTTTTCCAACATCTCCTTCAGTTGTAGTTTGAGATCAACTAGCTCTAGTGTACTCATTCTATAGGGTTCTCTAGACACTAGCATCGCTCCTGGTACAAGTTCTATTGAAAAGTCAATATCTCTTCTTGGAGGTAGACTTGGTACCTCTTCTAGAAACACATATTTATACTCTCTTAATATGGGATGGTCCTCTAAGCTTGGTTGATTGTTCTCAACATATTTCAACACTCTTATTGCATACAAAGGAAATCCTTTTCTGCAATACTTCTTCACTTGAAGGGATGATATTTGTCTCACTGAGATAGGATTTTGAATTCCTTGTAGGGTTATTTTTCTCCCTTCGTCATCTTCACACTCCAAAGTTTTATTTTGAAAGTCCAACTTGGTTTTATGGGTAGTCAACCAATCCATGCCAATCACCAGGTCATAAGATCCTAAAGGGAGCATGTTTAGGGTTGCTTGGGTGGGTAATCCATTCATAATGAATTGGCATTCTAGTATGACCTATGTTACCTTTATTTTGGTTCTAGTGGCTAGTTTTACCAGCCATGATTTAGCATGTTTTACTTGTTGTGATTTACATTTCTCAACAGTTTGAGGGGAAACATAACTCATATTAAAACTAGGGTCAATCAAAATGGAAACTAGTTGATCGGCAATCATACCTTCCATATCCACCATTGAAGCTTGGTGGTCAGCTTGTCTATTATCCAAGGTTGTATAAATTTGTGGCATGCTCCTAACCACATCATTGATTGTGGTAGCCTCTTGGATGTTGTTGGCATAGGGGAAGACCCGGGGTTCACTCCAACAGTGCACCAACAAGCCCTAGCTATTGGCCCTTTCTTAAACACCTGTGAAGCAAATGCAGTCTCACCCGAAGCAACAAGGAGGGGGTTGCAGGACAGATATCTCTACAACCAAGGGAATATCAATTGGATCTTGTATAGAAGCAATCACAACATTCATATATCACTTATCAGCGAGATCTACTCTACGCAGCTATAGATCTTGATCTAACACAGTAATGCAAATAACAGGATAATAATGATAGAGATCAAAGCATCAATCACTCACACAACACAAAATATACGTGGTTCACCCTCTTTCTAGGGATACGTCAACAAAACTGTGATTATGATATATTAAGATAAAGATTACACTTATGATCTGTGCTCTTGGCTAGCAGATCCTCTCTCTTATTCTCTCTTTCTCTCCCCCTTCCTGCGCACCCAGTTGCAGGATCTGATCTTCCCACCCAGATGAAGACCTTACAATACCAAAAGGCTCTCATCCTCAGCACTTCTCTTTCACAATACAATGACCTCTCACCACAACAATAGAGTTAAATCAATAACAATATCATACCCCTTGACCCAGGTCCTCTTGATCTTTATTTATACACTACAATACCTCACCGACAACCTTAGGTTGAAACCTATGTGTCAAAACCCTAATTACCAAAACCCTAGGTATCTAAAATCCTAGGTCAACTTGATCCACTTTTTCTCGACTTCACTAGTATGTCTTTCCTTCCTTATTGTGCAGTGCTCCAAAGCATTCAACAGTGGATTTTTCTGTTTGTTGAGTTGTCCTTGATCCCTCTTCCTTACTAATCTGTCATCCATGATCTCCTCTTCCAACTGTTTTCTTTTCCTATACTTCGCTCTGTCTTCTTTGCTCTTTTGTTCACTTCGACCCAGTGACAATCACTATGTCTCCCACAAATTTCACTTTTTACCTTTTCTTCCTTGTTCTCCACTTCCTTTCATAACCAAGGGCCAACAGGCCCCCAACACTCACTTGTGACTCGTCATAAGTCACTTCAAATCTGATCTTCTTGTTTTACTTTGACTTTGGACTGCGTAGTGCAGTCCTTGCCTTCTGCTTTATGCCTCCTTTCCATCCTTGTGCAGACTATCTTTTCTGTGTCTGGTACCCAATTTCAACTACACCTGGTACCTAGACCCTTGTCTCCTTGATTCTACTGAGAGTTGCGAGGAAACTGGTTGTCATAGTACAACTTCAGCCGACTCCCATTCACCAAGCCTTCCTTCCAGTCTCCTTTCAATGTCTTCATATGTGTAGCTCCTCCTTCTGTAACATAGGCAATCTCATATGGTCTGAGCCAATGCATCCTAAACTTCCCAGGGTGTTTGATAATTTATTGTCATATACTAGTACTAAATCACCTTGTTTGAATATCCTCTTCTTGATATGTCTGTCGTGATAGGCCTTTTCTCGCTCCTTGTGAAATTGTTGATGGAAGCTTGCGATGAATCTGTCTTCTTCTAGTTCGACCAACTATGCTAGCCTCTCATGAACAGCGCCAGTATTGTCCATGTCTGTAAATGTAGCAATTATTAAGCTTGGTACCAAGTACTCCATCGGAACAATAGCTTCCATACCATAGACCAACTTGAAGGGGGTTTTCATTGTTAATTTATTGCAAGTGGTTCTATAGGCCTAGAGTATTGTTGGTACTCTTAAATCCCAGTAATCCCTATTCACACTGCAAATCTTTGTTAATGCTATCTCTAGGATTTTGTTGTATGGATGGTAAGGTGTGCTCTTCTAATGGTGGAATGCAAATTCTTCAGTCAGGGCTTCAACTGTCTTATTGATGAAGTGTGTACCTTGATCACTCATAAGGATCATAGGGAATCCAAACTTGGTTATTATGTCATCAAATATAAAACGTGTAGATTTAGTTTCACTACAGTCCTTGACTATTCTTTCTTTGGCCCATCTAGTCAGGTATTTTGTTGCAGTGATAATATACCTTGCTCATGTGTGATTTCCTGGTGGGTTTATAGGTCCCACGAAGTCAATGGACCACTTTTCAAATGATTGTAAATTCATCTATGGTGCTAATGGAATTTCATCTCTTCAGGATGGATTTTCAACTCGTTGGCATACATCACATGCTCTGGCATAGTCTTTAGCATCTCTGTGTAACGTAGTCTACCAAAGGCTAGCTCACATAACCTTCTTCACAGTTTCTTTCCCTGCGTAATGTCCTCCTACAATGCCTTCATGATATTCTTTGAGGATCATAGGGTGCTCTGCCTCCATCACACATCTTCTTAGTATCTCATCAGGCCCCATTTTGTACAATTGTCTAGCTATAAGTGAGAAGTTTACAGCTCGCACCACTAGTTGTTTCTTCTGAGGAATTGTGTACTCACTTGGATCCATTCCTGTTGACAGGAACTGGACTATGTCTGCGAAGTGGTCATCAATCTTTCTAATGGTGAGAAATTATGCATCTGGTAATGTATCCTCTAGACTGGTAGGTTCTTCGCCATGTTCCAACCTCGATAGGTGGTCTGGGCCCTTGTTCATTCTTCCTGGCTTAACTATGATCTCAAAATCATATTCTTGAAATAGCAGAAGCCATATTCATATTCTCCCCCCCAACACTGGCTTGTTGACTAGGTACTTCAGTGCGGAGTGATCTGTAAACATTTTAAAGTGTCATCCCAACAAGTAGTGGCAAAATTTCTGTAATGCATACACCATGGCTAATCCTTCTCTTTCTGTAGTGGTGTAATTAATTTCAGTTGTAGATAGCTTTCTACTGGAAAATGATAATGGATGATCAATGTCCCCTTCTCCAGTTTGTGTTCGTATTGCTCCTAATGCAATGGAAGATGCATCAACATGCACATCAAATTCCTTGCTCCATTCTGGAAAGAATAGAATAGGCGCAGTCACCATCTTTTGTTTTAGTGTGTCAAAGATCTGTTGGAATTCATCTATCCAACTAAACTTACAGTCTTTCTTTAGTAACTTCTCCACCAGCGCAGTAATCTGAGCATATTCTTTGATAAATTTCCTATAATATCCAGTATGTCCTAGCGCAGTGTGCAGTTGTTTGACTGAGGTGGGAGGTGGCAAATCAACTATAATTGAAATTTTGGATGGATCCACCAACAATCCTTTCTTTCATACAATATGACCTAATAATACTCCAAATGGTGAGAAGAAGATGCACTTCTTCAAATTCAAAGCAATTTGAAACTGCCAGCATTTATCTAGCATTAGCCTTAGAAATTCAATATGATTTTTCAACAAACTAAAAATAGTCTTGTCATTAAAGTATGCTTCTAAAAAATTATGCAAAAATTCTTTGAACGCTTTAACCACCACCCTGGAAAAGATGGTTGGGGCATTCTTCAATCCAAATGGAATTACTGTATATTGGTAGGATCCCCACTCTGTGGAAAACATAGTCTTATGATGGTCTTCCTTGGCGATGCGGATCTGATGGTATCTTGAAAACCCATCTGTAAAAGAATATACTTCTTGGCCTCCCACGTTATCCAACACTTTGTCTGTGAATGGTGTAGGGAAAGGATCATGTAGACAAGCATCATTCATCTTGCTGAGGTCTACCCAGATCTTGATCTCACATGTCTTCTTATCTTGCACTACCATGGGGCTAATCCACTCCAACTCTTCGACAGACTCAATAATCCATGCTTCTAGCATTCTAGCGAGCTTAATCTTCACCTTTTCCTTATATTTCGGGTTCAATCTGTAGGGTCTTTGCTTGACTGGATTCACATCTAGTTTCAAAGGTATTCTCATCTCTCCCATAGGTCCTTTGATACCCTTCATATCAGTGAACTTGGTCGGGAACAAGTCCTGATACTCGTGTAATAATTCTATAATTTTTTCAATGGTAGCAGCGTCCCAGTAATCTCTTACATTGGCAAGCTTTGGTGTCTCCTCTGTCCCAATATTGACTTTCTTTTTCTTTATCGGTTGACCAATGAATGGAAATTCAACTCCTGGTCCTTCCACATCTCTCTGGCCTTTTGTTTCTATGATATTCACCTTCCTTGGATCATCGTCTTCGTCGGCATTAATGTTGCAGCAGATCTGCAGTTTCTGGAGGGGCGCAGTCCATTCATCCTCTTCTGGTGCCCAAGGGAGGATAAATGCCTCTTCAAACACTTTCAGTCTTACAATATGTAATGCTTGGTCTATTGAAGGGTATTCACTTTCAAATAAAAATGTGATTACAAAATTATGAGTCATACCTTCCCAGTCTGCAATGACGAGGCACAACTCTGCTTGAAGGTACCATTTAATCAAGGCGGTATCTAGCGTATTGATGAATCTGTGTACCCATTGTTCTCTAGGAATGTCAGTTTAGGCATATTTGTAGCTTCATATATGGTCCTTTAGGAAGCTTCGACCTGTGTATCTTACTTCGTATATTCCTACTTGTGTTGAAAATCGCACTGTCATCAAGGCTCGGCATTGTGTCCAGTCTGTAATATTGGTTTTATGTGTCCCCCACCATCTTGCTGGTGTGGCTTTCAGGGCCTTGTCCATAGCCAATGGCCTTTGTTGTGCTGGTACAATTGCTTCAAAGTCCATGAAGAAGGATTCTAGGGGATTCAGACCATCCAAGGTAGGTAAGTTACTTATGTTTGTACCAATCCAGCGAACTTCTCTGGTCAGTCGAGAACATCTTCTTGTGGATACTTCATACATCTGGTTCTGTCAGTTCTCCAACACTTCTTTTGACTCTGATGAACATGTGTTGTCACTTCACCAGATCAGGTTTCCATCAGCAGTAGGGTTGATATAATCCTGTTGTCTAGTTGTTAATTTGTAGATGATTTCCAGTTCAAATGCATGTTCTTCTTCTCTGATAGGTTTTTTATATCGTGGGCCCTCATTTGGATCTAAAGGTGCAATGACCCTAAGGCCAGCTCTCTCAAATGTCATGTGTCTTTTATTTATATCAACAATAGTGGCATTGTCGAAGGCCCAATCAATTCCCAGTAATGCAGGGTAAGGGTAGCTATCATCAACAATTTCAATTACCTCAAAATATGCAAAGGTTCTTACTCTGTTGATGTCCACTGGGACATGCTCTAATCGTCCAAATGGGCTGACAACTTGTTGATTAGCCATGCGAAGCCTGATAGGGGAATATATCAGCTTGGGTTTTCCCATCAGTGCCCAAGTTTGCTTCGTCATGACATTGACCTTCGACCCTAAGTCAAGGACCGCATAGTCTATCTCGTACTCTCCTATTTAAGCATTCAAGTGTAATTCCTTACTTGTCCTTATCTTCTTACCGATTTGGTGTACTTCCCTATTCAGTAGGGGGTCTATCTTTCCTAGCTCATATTTTTTAACCAGATTTTGCAGTTCATGTAGAGCTTTCCCATCTTTAAGAAGGTCTATAAACATATATAAGAAGTAGACTGGTCGAATGCATGAAGCATTTCATATTCTCTTATTTATGGTTGTGTTTTTGAAGAATACCCTTGATCTACTTTGAACTCTTTCCTTGCTTCCTCAAATATTTTCCTTTCTTTATTTGCATAAAAAATATGGGTCTTTTCTGCAGCTTTTCTGACTCATGAGTATTCTGCAATATTCTCTTTGGTCACTCTATCATTTCCCATAGAAAGGCCTCCTCTTGTAATGACAGTGACTCTAGGATTAGCTTCGCGAGGTTCTGCTTTGATTAATTGAATTTGTGGGTTCTTCTGAGATCCTCGTCTTTCTTGAAGTTTAGCCAGCAGCATAGGGAATTCCTCTATGACATGCTCGAAGGAGTTACAGTAACTACAGGTTGTGCAAGGATTCTGACAATCCCTTGCTAAATGTCCTGGTTGCGCACAGTTGTAATAGATTATTTATCCTCAGCCTTGGCCCATACCTCCTCCTCGTCCTCACCCTCTGTATCCACTATAAGGATTGAAGTTTCCTTTCCCTGGAGAGTTGTACTATGGAGTGTTTCCTTCTTGTTGTACTTCACCTTGAATCTTGTATATGTCCCTCGACCTTTCATGCATGATATCATAAGCTCTACAATCTCGATCATCATGCCCCACTAATTTACAGAATGTACAATACAAGTTTGTGGGTGTCTGAACATACTTCTGCATGTAGTAGCACTCACCTGGGCGATGCCTATTTCTACATACATCGCACCAGGGTGGGTTAACTTGATTCAAGGGACTCGATGTCCCTGAGGCCAAGTACTCATGAAATAAGGGACATTCTTCCTTATCATGGCCTTTAGATCTTCATCTTACACACCAGATGTCTTCCCTTTTGTCTTTTCCCTTATCTTTATTCATTTCCTCGACCTATAAAGACAAACTAGTCAGTTGGCTCATGATCTAGCTAATGCCTAAGATAGATTCTCCCATCGGTGTTGATTCAAGATTCATGGCGATCTCCAAAGATTCTGCCTGTGATGCAATATTCTACTGCATCAGAGGGACTCTGATGTGTGATAACAGTGTTGTGATGAACCATTCTTTGTTCTGTTCATCAGGGATCTGAAAAGTTAATCGACATGTTAGGGTCTTGAATCTCTGATCGAACTCCCAAATAGGTTCTGCTACCCTTTGGTTGAATCTCTTTTAGTTCTATAATACATTGTGACTCTGACTTAGGTTTCTTAAACTCTGCAATTAGCACATTCTTGATATCATTCAAGGGCTTAGGCTGTGCTAGTCCTTGGACAAGTTTCATGTACCAGCTCAGCGTGCGGTCCCTTAGCGTAGTGCTGAACTGGGTCCTCTTGATGGCTTCGTCGATGATACTCTTAATATTCCATACGGCTTCACACAGAAACCAATGCTGATTTGGATCTTCAGATCCATCTCCTCTAAATATAGGGAGTCTCATTTCATCTACCATAGAACTGACTAGGTTTTTTTTCTGAATAGATGTTGAGCTACCAGTAACAGTTCTCTGAGGACTCTGGTGGTTCTGACTATTTTGACTACTAGGTACTATTGGGACAGCAAGAGGATTACCATTGCTTACTTCAGTAGTCCACGTAGTTCCTGAGGTTTTGGGCTTGCTTTGGCGCAGTTTTTCAGCTTCCCCTTCTTCTGTTCTAGTGGGCTCTGGATTATCTTTGTCGATTAGATCTACCTCTTCTCCACTATAGAAACCCTCTTCTCCATAGTTTTTCTTAAACAAGTTCCCAAGGTGACCCCCTCATAATACTTTCCCACTACGAGTATGTCCTGCTTCTGTGTCATTGTCATTGTCTGAATTTATGAACATTAGCCTTCTCAGATCGAGTCGATCTACTGTATCTTCAGGATGTGGTTTTCATGCAAGAGCATCTTGATTCTCAGCCTCGAAAATTGCAAAAAAATTCCTCTAGGTCCCTTGAAGAAGTATCTCTCAGCCTAACTATATGATTCTCTTATGTCAATAGCAAATTCGGTGATATAACCTCCGATGGTACTATCAAACCAGTGATCTACAACTCTGGATATAGCATTGTCAACTCTCTTGACTTTCTGGATCAGCACTGGTGTCCAACCCATGGGAGGTCTAGATCTGATCTCGAACTGGGTATCGACTAACCTAGCCAACCACTCAAACAACTCCTGGTGGATTCCTCCAAAGAAGATCTCGTGAATATCGGTGAAGATGTATCTTTGTAGCCAATCTTCAGTACTTAGTTTAGGGTTCTTTTTCTGGGCTTCTGCGAAGTCCTTCTCTTGATCCTCTATCCACTTCTGAATATCTGTCTTTGATGGAAACCACCTTGACATTCCCTTACAAAGATTCTCGTCCTGGTAATGGAACCATTTGTTGGCACAGGGGAAGACCCAGGGTTCACTCCAACAGCACACCAACAAGCCCTAGCTACTGGCCCTTTCCGCAACACTTGTGAAGCAAATGCAGTCTCACCCGAAGTAGCGAGGAGGGGTTTGTAGGGAAGAGATGTATACAACCAGGGGAATATCAAGTGGATCTTGTATAGAAGCAATCACAACATTCATATATCACTTATCAGTGAGATCTACTCTACGCAGCTATAGATCTTGATCTAACACAGTAATGAAAATAACAGTACAATAATAACAGAGATCAGAGCATCAATCACTCACACAACACAAAATATGCATGGTTCACCCTCTCTCTAGGGATATGTCCATAGAACCATGCTTATGATATATTAAGAGAAATCTTATAGTTCGGATCTGCGCTCTTGGCCAACAGATCGTCTCTCTTCTTCTCTCTTTCTCTCCCCCTTCCTGTGCATCCATCTAGAGGATTTGATCTTCACACCCAGCTGAAGACCTTACAATACCAAAAGGATCTCACCCTCAACACTTCTCTCTCACAATACAATGACCTCTCACCACAATAATAGAGTTAAATCAATAAAAATATCATACCCCTCGACCCAGGTCCTCTTGATATTTATTTATACATTACATTACCTCATCGACAGCCTTAGGTCAAAACCTAGGTGTCAAAACCCTGATTACCAAAACCATAGGTGTCTAAAACCCTAGGTCAACTTGATCCACTTTTTCTGGGCTTTGTCAGCCTATCTTTCCTTCCTTCTCGTGCGATGCTCCAAAGCGTCCAATGGTGGCTTTTTCCATTTGCTAAGTTGTCCTCGATCCCTCTTCCTTGTTGATCTGTCATCCTCAATCTCCTCTTCCAATGATTTTCTTTTCCCATACTTCACTCCATCTTCTTCACTCTTTTTCTCACTTAGACCCAATGACATTCACTGTGTCTCTTGCGAAGTTCATTTTTTACCTTTTCTTCCTTGTTCTCTGCTTCCTTTCATAACCAAGGGCCAATAGATGTTTTAGACCCTCCTATTGTTTTGTTTCCTATGTGGACAGTCCCTCAGCAGATGTTCTTCTCCACAACCCCAACATTTCAAGGGTTCTCTCTTTTTGATATACGTCTTACCTGGGGCTACTCCAAAGGGTTTATTACCACTCTGAGATGAGAAATTATGCTACTATACACTTTTAGTAGGAAGTCTCATCTTAGAACGTTTCCCATGGTTCTTAAATATTGAGGATTTAAACCCCTTCTTCTTGAATCCTAAATTACTTTTCTTCTTCCAGTCCTCATGAGGTTCTTCCTTTTTCTTGAATTTATCATAGTAATACATTTCCTTTCGAATAATATCTTATAAGTTCTTGGGTTCATCAAATTCAATTATGTCCTAGAAGGACTGAGGCAATCCACTAGTAAATTGTTGCATATTTTCCTTTTCATCCTTTATGTAGGGCACATACCTTATAAGCTCAAGAAATTTGTTGATATATTCATCTATTGTGAGTTGTCCTAACTTGAGTTCATAGATCTCCTTGGTCTTCCCATCAAAGTTTTTTTCCGAAAGATACTTCTTATTTAAGTATTTCTCAAATTGTTTTCATGAAAAGTCCTTCTAATGGATTCCTTTCACATTCCTAAGGTCCTCCCACAAAATGGAGGTCTTTCCATTTAAGTTGAAAATGGTTATTCAAACCTTTAAGTTTTTAGAGTAGTCATGGACTCTAAAGTACTTCTTCAAGCCAAGTAGCCAAACTTCTGCTTCTTCCCTCTTCTTAATTTCTCCATTGAAAGTGGGTGGTTTGGCTTTCTTAAATTCTTCAGGGTCATGGATCTTGGAATGTTTCCTCTTCTTTATTCTCCTTTGGGAATGTGAACTAGTCTTTCTACTAGAAGATTCCTTGGAGTTGTTTGTTTCTTCACTAGAGAATTCTTCCGTTGAGCGTCTCTTGGATCCATGTTGGGCCTTATTTGAGGTGATACTCTGTGTGTGGCCACTTTTAGGACCATGCTTTTGTATCTAAGGTGGACTTTGGGATTTCTTAGTATGATGTATGTCCATATGAGTGGTTGATGTTCCATGTTGCAGCTACCTTTGTATATTTGACAGGCTTTGTAGTACGACTGCATTAATTTCAGATTGATTTTCTTGTTATTTTATCAGCCTTTCATTGTTAGCCTTAAAACTCTATAATTATTCCATGAGGATTCCTACGGTTTCAGCCAAATATGGAGGGGCTTCCACCGCCCTCCTCTCATCAGATTCTTCTTATAAATTGTGGGAGCTTTCCCCCAAATCATGGTGTGTCACCATACTTTACGTTGTAGTTTTCTTTTTTTCCACTGACTGCTTGAGTGTCAATTAAACATTTTATGTTAGTTAATTCTCTACTATTTTATGAACAACACATACAATTTGTAAGGTGAAGTCATCATCTTTATTTGGAACACTAGTAGCACATAGTTCATACTTTCAAGCATATAAAAACAACAGAAAGTTTCATTCATGTTTTCAGTAGTGGTTTAGATAAGTTTCTTATGAACGTGGTAATCGAGGGGGTTACCCCTTAAAAGTTCTCTAATAATATTTTTATGTGACTCATTCATGAGCCCAAGTAGGTCAAGTGTTGTAACCTGCTCTGATACCACTTTGTAATGCACCTAACCCCTTAGGTATCCATTAGAGGGATTGGGTATAAAAACTTTGCTTTTACTCAAAGATCTTGAATCCTCTTCCCAAGATCTCCATCTTCTTCTTCTCTTCAAGATATTTCCAACAACTATCACCATGTTCAAATTCGAGCTCTGGATTGGAATTTGTGCCCTTCTTTAATGCACAGGCTTAAGGGATTTCAGCATTCAGCACTTCGGCATTGAATGCCCTTTTTCTCTATTCACATATCCTCTCGAGTCCCAAAACCCTAAAATCTTGCCACGTGGTTTTGGCCTTCGTCCCTTTCGACTTATTCAATACACCACCCCAAACCTCTGGAGTTCCAAAACCCCAGACTCTTGAAGGGTCCACACTTACATGTGGTGGCGTGTTAAATGCAGAGGTAGGGGTAGGTAGGTTCAGGCCTTCATTTGATTTACCCCATCATTCCAACATCCCAAGTTCCCTGAAGTCCTTAACTCCCAGTGTCCTGGGTACTCCACCATCCTTTAGGCTAGGCGAGCACGCGCAAGGGGGATGACACGTGGTAAAGGGAAGAGATGACATATGGCCCCATTAATGGGTGACATGTGTCATGACCTAATGGGCATATAAGGTCTGTAAAAAGCATGAATCAAGGTGACATGTGGCATGTTGAACATGGGCCCACGTCACCCTAGGTAATATCAACGTGCCACGTCACTCCAGACTAATAGCCTCTGGGAGTCTCTAGCCTCTCCAACCTGTGAAATCGCTCGAAGCTCTTAAGCTCAAACTCTCATTGGAAACCTCTAAATACCCCTTTTATCCCATGGTCGAGATAGGTCCACGTAGATCCATAGATATACAACATTTGTTGCTTCACGACTTAAGCATTCAGGGGTTTGGCCGTCTATTTTTCTCTTTACTCCCAGAGTGGTCAGCATCAGACTGACCATGGTCTAGTTCCAATGGTCATGAGGGATCCCAAAGCATCCTCAGATTGATGGTCCTTGTCTCTTGGTGACTTCGACGTTCAGGGGTTCTACCCATTTAACACTCCCTTTCTCCCAGAGTGGTCAACGTTGGACTGACCATGGCGTAGATCTAATGGTCAGGGGAGATCTCGAAGCATCCCCGTATCTATGGTTCTCATCACTTCATGAGTTCGAAGTTCAAGAGTTCCACCTATTTAACACTCCCTTCCTCCCAGAGTGGTCAACGTTGGACTGATCGTGATGTAGATCCAACGATCAGGGAAGATCTCGAGTATCCATAGATATACATCTTGTGTTACTTTTTTATCAGTAAGTGGGTCAAGATTTAATGGTGGGACATATCCCACGGTCACGGTTAAGGAAACCGCCAAATTTTGGTCAACCTCACGAGTAAGCATACCAGAATTTCCCTTCGGTTGGTTTCGAAGGTTGTAAATTCATAATGTCTTGGAGCTCCGGACTCCAGGAGTTTTGAAGCCAAAATATCTTAGATCCTTTCGGACCTAGCAAAGAGTTCCAAGATCCTGGTAATATTGATTCTCTGACAAGTCTCAGGGTTGCATGCTCAACTCTTATTCGTGATTTGGTTAGGGTCGTGGACATGAGCCCTCGGTCACACAGACGAATGGTTTGAAGGAGGTCCCCTCCCTCCACAGAGATCAAATTTAGTAACCTGTGAAGGTAAATTCGAGGGGTCGACAGGACTAAGATTTTTCAGTGAATTATGCCCTGAATCTTACGTTACAAAATCAACCCTTGGGAAAATTCCCTTAAGGATTTTCCAACCAATACAAAAATCGCAAACTTATTCCTAAATTTATTTGAAGACCCATATCTAATAGTTATGTTGCTAAGAAGAAGAAAATAGAAACCATTCAAATGCAGAGGTTTATAGAATTACAATAAGGATTTCTAATATTAATCAAACAATGCAAATTTTAGTCATAGACACAAACATCCAACCATCATTTCAATCCTAGTACATAGGGTATAAGAATACTTATCAAGAAACCATATAGTGAAGCAATTCTTTAGAGGGGTGCCCTTTTCCATCCAAATGTAGGCATAGCCATTCCTGAATAGATTTACCATTGGCCATGCCCTATCTAGATCATGATGCTTAGAGAGAGACTCTTCCTTCTCATTCAGCAACAACCAGGAACGGAGATCACTCGCCTCTTCCCATAGGAATTTAGCAGAGTGTTTTTCCCTCTACCAAGAAAGGGGGTCTGCGATGAGTGCCTCCTCAGTCAGCACTCCTATCTCTCACAGGACATTAATTCTTAACCAACAACAATCAATATCAATACCCAACACTAGTATCGACTAGTACCCACCCGAACTAGGTCCTCTTGACCTCTATTTATGCATTATAGTCCCTCACAGACAGTCTCAGGTCAAAACCTAGGTGTCAAAACCCTAATTACCAAAACCCTAGGTCAACTTGGCCCACTTTTTCTGGGCCTTGTTGACCTGTCTTTCCTTATTCATCTCACGGTGCTCCAAAGCATCCAATGATGGCTTTCTCTGCTTGCTGAGTTTTTCACGATCCTTCTTCCTTTTTGATCTGTCGTCCCTGATCTTCTCATCTAATGACTTACTTTTCCATACTTTGCTCCATCCTTCCTGCTCTTTTGCTCACTTCATCTCAGCGACAGTTACTGTGTCTCCCACAAAGCTCACTTTTTACCTTTCCTTCCTTGTTCTTTACTTACTTCCATAACCAAGGGACAATAGGCCCCCAACACTCACCTATGACTTGTCCCGAGGCACTTGAGCTCTGATCCTCTTGTTTTACTTCGAATTTCGATTGTGCAGTGCATCCCTTGCTTTCTTCTTTACGCCTCCTTTCCAACCTTGTGCAGACTGTATTTTATGTGTCTCGTACCCAGTTTCAACTGCACATGGTACCTGGACCCTTTTCCTCCTATGTTTACTGAGAGTTGTGAGGCAACTAGTTGTCATAGTACAACTTCAGCCGACTCCCATTCACCAATCCTTCCTTCTAGTCTCCCTTCAATGTCTTTAGCTATGCAGCTCCTCCTTCTGTAATATAAGAGATCTCATATGTTCTGATCCAATGTGTTCTAAACTTCCCCAAGTGTTTGATAAACTTACTGTCATACATCAGTACTAAATCACCTTGCTTCAGTGACTTCTTCTTGATGTGCTTATCATGATTGGCCTTTTCGCGTTCCTTCTAAACTTGTTGCTGGAATCCTGCAATGAATATGTATTCTTCTAGTTCAACCAACTATGCAAGCCTCTCACGAACAACGTCAGTATCATCCATGTCTGTAAATGCAGCAATTCTTAAGCTTGGTACCAGGTACTCCATCGGGACAACTTCTTCAAGACCATAAACCAAATTGAAAGGGGTTTCCATTGTTAATTTCTTGCAAGTGGTTCTATAATCCCAAAGTACTGTTGGTACTCTTAAATCCCAGTCACCCATGTTCACACTGCAAATCTTTGTCAATGTTGTCTCTGAGATCTTGTTGAATGCTTCAACCATTCCATTTGCATGTGGATGGTAAGGTGTACTCTTCTGATGGTGGATTGCAAATTCTTCAGTCAGGGCTTCCACTGTCTTATTGATGAAGTATGTACCTTTATTACTCATAAGCATCTTAGGGCATCTAAACCTAGTTATTATGTCATCAAATATAAAACACGCAGTTGTAGTTGCACTATAGTCCTTGACGTCTCTGACTTCGTCCCATCTAGTCAGGTATTCTGTCGTAGTAATAATATACCTTGCTTATGTGCACTTCCCTAGTGGGTTTATAGGTCCCACGAAGTCAATGGCCAATTTTTCAAATGCTTGTAGGGTCATCTATGGTGCTAAGGGAATTTCATCTCTTCGGGATGGTCTTCCTAATATTTGGCATACATCACATGCTCTGGCATACTCTTTAGCATCTCTGTGTAACATAGGCCACCAAAGGCTAGCTTGCAGAACCATTTGCACAGTTTCTTTCCCTATGTAATGTCCCCCTGCGATGTCTTCATGAGATTCTATGAGGATCAGTGGGCACTTTTCCTCCATTACACATCTTCTTAGTATTTCATATGGTCCCATTTTGTACAGTTGACGAGCTATAAGTGAAAAATCTGTAGCACACACCACTATTTTTTTCTTCTGAGGAATTGTATACTCACTTGGATCCATTCCTGTTGACAGGAACTGGACTATGTCTACGAAGTGGTCATCCACCTTCCTAATGGTGAGAAGCTGTGCATCCGGTAGTGTATCCTCTAGACTGGTGGGTTCTTTGCCATGTTCTAACCTCGACAGGTGGTCAGGTCCCTTGTTCATTCTTCATGGCTTAACTATGATCTCAAAATTGTATTCTTGAAACAGCAGAAACCATCTACATATTCTCCCCCCCAACACTGGCTTGTTGACTAGGTACTTCAACGTGGAGTGATCACTAAACATTTTAAAGTGTCCTCCCAATAAGTAGTGTCGAAATTTCTATAATGCATACACCATGGCTAATCCTTCTCTCTTTGTAGTAGGGTAATTTATTTCAGTTGTGGATAGCTTTCTGCTGGCAAATGCTAATGGATGATCAATGTCCCCTTCTCCAGGTTGTATCAGTACTTCTCCTAATTAGAGGATGCATCGACATGCACATGGAATTCTTTGCTCCGATCTGGAAAAACCAGAATGGGCGTTGTAGCCATGTTTTGTTTCAGTGTGTCGAAGCTCTATTTGCATTCATCTTTCCACTCATACTAGCAGTCCTTCTTCAAAAGCTTCTCCATTGGTGTTGTAATATGAGCATATCCTTTGATAAATTTCCTGTAATATTTAGTATGTCCTAGCGTAGTGCGTAGTTGTTTGACTGAAGTAGGAGGTGGCAAATCAACTATAATTGCAATTTTGGATGGGTCCACCAACAATCCTTTCTTGCATACAATATGACCTAATAATACTCCAAATGGTGAGAATAAGATGCACTTATTTATATTCAAAGAAATTTTCCATTGCTTGCATTTATCCAACATTAGCCTTAGACATTCAATATGATTTTTCAACAAACTAAAAACAGTCCAATCATCAAAGTATGCTTCTAAAAATTTATGCAAAAATTCTTTGAACGCTTCGACCACCACCCTCGAAAATATGGTTGGTGCATTATTCAATCCAAATGGCATTACTTTATATTGGTAGGATCCCCACTCTATGTCAAATGTAGTCTTATGACGGTCATCCTTCGCAATCCAGATCTGATGGTATCCTGAAAACCCGTCTTTAAAAGAATATACCTCCTAGCTTCCCACATTATCCAACACTTCGTCTGTGAATGGTGTAGGGAAGGGTTCATGTAGATAGGCATCATTCAACTTCCTGAGGTCCACACAGATCCTTATTTCTCCTGTCTTTGTGGCTTGTACCACCATAGGGTTGATCCACTCTGACTCTTCGATAGGTTCAATAATCCCTACTTCCAGCATTTGGTGAAGCTCAATCTTCACTTTTTCCTTATATTTCGGATTCAATCTATAGGGTCTTTTCTTGACTGGATTCGCATATGGTTTCAAAGGTATTCTCATTTCTCCCATAGGTCCTTTGATTCCCTTCATATCAATGAACTTGGTCGGGAACAAGTCTTGATATCCGTGCAATAACTCTGTAATCTTGTCAATGGTAGCAGCATCCCAATAATCTCCGACATTGGCAAGCTTTGGTGTCTCCTCTGTCCCAATATTATTTTTCTTTATTTTGATCGGTTGTCTTATGAATGGAAGCTCAACTCCTAGTCCTTCCACATATTTGCGGCCTTTTATCTCAACAATGTTTACCTTCCTCGGATCATCATCTTCATCGGCATTAATGTGGTAACATCCTTGCAATTTCTGGAATGGCGCAGTCCATTCATCCTCTTCTTGCTCCAAAGGGAGGCCAAATTCCTCCTTAAATACATTTTGTCTCACAATCTGTAATGCTTGATCTACAGAAGGAAATTCACTGTCAAACAAAAAGGTGGTTACAAAGTTCTGGATCATACCTTCCCAATCTAAAGTGATTAGGTCCAGCTCTGCTTGAAGGTACCAGTTGATAGGGATTGTGTCCAGCATGTTAATGACTCTATGTACCCATTTTTCTCGAGGAATGTCACTTCAGGCCTCTTTTCAGCTTCATACATGGTCCTTTGGGAAAATTTGACCTGTGTACCTCACTTCGCAGCTTCCTACTTGTGTTGAGAACCACGTTGTCATCAAAGTTCGACATTGTCTATAGTTTGTGATGTTTCCTTTGTGCGTCCCCCACCATATTCCTAGTGTAGCTTTCAGGGCCTCATCCATAGACAATAGCCTCTGTTGTGCTGGTACAATTTCTTCAAATTCCATTAAGAAGGATTCTAAAGGATTCATACCATCAAAGGTAGGTAAGTTACCTGTTGTCATAACAATCCAGTGAACTTCTCTGGTCATTCGAGCACATCTCCTTGTGGATACTTCATACATATGGTTATGCCAGTTCCCCAATGCTTCTTATGAATCTGATGAACACACATTGTCACTTCGCCGACTTATTTCCATCGGCAGTAGGTTTGATATAATCCTATTGTCTGGTTGTTAATTTATAGATGTTTTCCAGCACATATGCATAGCCTTCTTCTCTGACAGGATCTGTGTATCTAGGTCCCTCATCTAGATCTAAATTTGTAGTGACCCTAAGGCCATATCTTTCAAATGTCATATGCCTCTTCTTTAGGTCAACAACAGTAGAATTTTCAAAGGCCCAATCAATTCCTAATAATGCAAGGTAAGGGAGACTGACATCAACAATTTCAATTACTTCAAAATCTGCAAAGGTTCTATTTCCATCGATGTCCATAGGGACATGCTCCAATCATCCAAATGGGCTAACAGCTTGTTGATTAGCCATGCGAAGCCTGATAGGGGAGTATATCATCTTGGGTTTTCCCATCAGTGCCCAGGTTTGCTTCGTCATGACATTGACCTCTTACCACCGCGAGGATTGAAACTTCCTCTTCCTGGAGAATTATACTATGAATTATTTCCTTCTTGGTGTACTTTTCCTTGGATCTTGTATATCTCCCTCGACCTCTCATTCATGAGATCGTAAGCTCTACAATCTTGATCATCATGCCCCACTGATTTACAGAATGTGCAATAAAAGTTTGTGAGTGTCTGAACATACTTCTGCATGTAATAGCACTCACCTGGGCGATGCCTATTTCTGCATACATCGCACAAGGGTAGGTTAACCTGCTTCAAGGGGATCAATGCCCCTAAGGCTAAATACTCATGGAATAAGGGACAGTGTTCCTTATCATGACCTTCAGATCTGCATCTTACAGACCAGATATCTTATATTTTGTCCTTTCCCTTTTCTTTCTTCATATCCTCAACTTGTAAAGAAAAACGGGTTAGCTGACTCAAGATCTGGCTCATGCCTGAGCTCGATTCTCCCATAGGTGTTGATTCAATCTTCATGGAAATCTCCAAATATTATGCCTACAATGCAATCTTTTGCTGCATCAGAGGGACCCTGATGTGTGGTAACAATGCAGCGATGAACCATTCTTTGTTCTGTTCATCGGGGATCTGAAAAGTTAATCGGCATGTTAGGGTCTTGAATCTCTGGTCGAACTCCCAAATAGGTTTTTCTACCTTTTGTTTGATCTCTTTTGTCTCTGTAATACATTGTGACTTCGACTTAGGTTTTTTAAACTCTGCAACCAACACATTCTTTATCTCATTTAGTGGCTTAGGTTGTGCCAATCCTTGGACAAGTTTCATGTACCAACTAAGTGCGCAGTCCCGTAGTGTAGTGATGAATTGGGTTCTCTTGATGGAATCGTCGGTGATACTTTTAATATTCCATATAGCTTCACACAGAAACCAATTCTGATCTAGATCCTCATATCCATATCCTCAAAATATAGGGAGCCTCATCTCATCTGCCATAGAGTTCCCTGGGCTTCCTGTCTGAGTAGATGTTAAGCTACCAGTAACAGTGCTCTGAGGACTCTAGTGGTTCTGACTATTATGACTGCTAAGTGTTATTGAAACAAAAACATGGTTAATGTTACTTACTTCAGTAACCTTTGTAGTTCCTGAGGTTTTTGGAATGCTTTGGTGAATTTCTTCAGCCTCCCCTTCTTCTGTTCTAGTGGGCTTTGAATGTTCTTTGTCAGTTAGATATACCTCTTCTCCACTGTAGAAACCCTCTTCTCTGTAGTTTTGCTTAAACAAGTTCTCAAGGTGAACCCCTTGGAATACTTTCCCACTGCACGTATGTCCAACTTTTGTGTCATTGTCGTTGTCCGAGATCTTGAACATTAGCCTTTTCAGGTCCAACCAATCTACTATATCTTCAATATGTTCTTTTCATGCAACAACATCTTGATTCTCAGCTTCAGAAAGTGCAAAAATTTTCCTCTAGGTCCTTTGAAAAAGTATCTCTCAGCTTGGCTATATGATTCTATTATGTCAACAACAAACTCGGTGATATACCCTCCAATGGTACTATTGAACCAGTGATCTACAGCCCTTGATACAGCATTGTCAACTCTCTTAACCTTCTTAATCAACTCCGATGTATAGACCAGAGGAGGTCTAGATATGATCTCAAATTGGGTATCGGCTAACCTAGCCAACCATTCAAAAAACTCATGGTGGATTCCCCCAAAGAAGATCTCATGAATGTCAGTGAAAATGTATATTTGTAACCAATCTTCAATACTTAGTTTAGGGTTCTTTTTATGGTCTTCTTCGAAGTCCTTCTCTTGATCCTCTATCCACTTATGAATCTCTATCTTCGATGGGAACCACCTTGACATTCCCTTACACAGATTTTGGTCCCGAGAATGGAACCATTTGTTGGCACAGGGGCAGACCCAAGGTTCACTCCAAGAGCGCACAAACAAGCCCTGACTATTGGCCCTTTCAGCAACACCTGCGAAGCAGATGCAGTCTCACCCAAAGTATCTAAGAGGGGGGTTGCAGGACAGAGATGTCTACAACCAGGGGAATATCAAGTGGAACTAATACAACAATAATGCAACATTCATATATCTCTTATCACCTAGATCTACTCCATGAAGCTATACATATGATCTAGCAAAATAATGCAAATAACAGTATAACAATGACAAAGATCCAGGTATCAATCACACATGCAACACAAAATATGTGTGGTTCACCCTCTCTCTAGGGATACATCCACAGAACTGTGCTTAGGATATATTAAGGTAAAGCTTATAGTTTTGATCTGTGCTCTTAGTCAGGAGATCTTCTCTCCTCTTATCTCTATCTCCCACCTTCCTGCGCACCCAGCTGCAGGACTTGATCTTCGAACCCAGCTGAAGATCTTACAATACCATAAGGTTGTCACTCTCATCACTCCTCTCTCTCACAAGACAATACCTCTTAACCAACAACAATCAATATCAATACCCAACACTAGTATCGACTAGTACCCACCTGACCTAGGTCCTCTTGACCTCTATTTATACATTATAGTCCCTCACTGACAGCCTTAGGTTGAAAACTAGGTGTCAAAATCCTAATTACCAAAACCCTAGGTGTCAAAACCCTAAGTCAACTTGACCCACTTTTTTTGGGCTTCGTCAGCCTGTCTTTCCTTCTTCATCTCGCGGTGCTCCAAAGGATCCAATGATGGCTTTCTCTGCTTATTGAGTTGTCCATGATCCTTCTTCCTTTTTGATCTGTCGTCCCTAATCTTCTCATCCAACGGCTTGCTTTTTCGTACTTCACTCCATCCTTCCTGTTCTTTTTCTCACTTCGACTCAGAGACAGTTACTGTGTCTCCCGCGAAGCTCTCTCTTTACCTTTCCTTCATTTTTCTTCGCTTCCTTCCATAACCAAGGGCCAACAGTTATATTTACAAGTTAGGGGAAAATAGGTGTATTACAAAGGGCCTTACCATGGATTTCCATACAGTATATCATCCTTGTGAAGTTTTCCTTTCCTTCCTAAACGAGTCTTCAAAAGACATCCTTATAAAACATTTAGAATTCATAACCTTGCCCCACAACCCTTGAATATAGACCAACCTTCATAAACTTTTGGTTGCTAGCAATTGCCTAAAGATGTAGATATGTGTTGAACCACAACCTCTAGCTTCCTTTAGGTTTGCTAATTTTTTTCCATTTTACTAATGGAATTATTTTCTTCTCCCTCTTATTTGTAAGTTTTAAACCTTCAAAGTGAAACCATGCATACAGATTCTTAAACAAAATAGAAATAAAAACAATGGCTTACACAGTACACAAAGATTTTCCTTTGAAACCCTTAACTGAGAAAACCAACAAAACTTAGAGTCTCACCTCTATGTTATTTATTGTATTATGTATAGTCAAGTTAATACAATGCAGAATAGCCCGTAGGGGTGTAAATCGATTGGAAAGTTTCGTGTAAATGGAAGTAAATTTGTAAAGGAGGTCTCAAGTTCGATTCTCACCCCGATTTACTTGTGATCCATGCTTGCGGGCTATGTGGTGCACCTAGGGTTATAGTGGTAGCAGATGGGTATCGACCTCGTGTCACGTAAATACGAGAACCACGACTTGTCAATTCCCCCAATATAAAATAAATAAATAAATACAATGCAGAATACAGAGGTGTGGTTCTAAGTTTTGTAGGTTTTTCTAGTTAAGGGTTTCCAGGGTAAATCTTTGTGTACTATGTGTATGACATTATTGTTAATTCTATTTTTCTTAAGAATTTGTATGCATTGTTTCACTTCAAATATTGAAACTTACAATGGTATCAAAGCAATATTATTGGATTTAGATGGATGCATTTGTGTTGAAAGGGAATAGCAAAAATTTCTAGAGTTGATGTTGAGAAATTTAATAATCAAAGTGTTGAGCTATGGAAGCTCAAGATGGAGGACCTTCTTGTAGTCAAAAAATAGTAGTTTGTTGTCAATCCTCGTATCACACTTATGTGTATGAAAATGATACACTAGATGAAGTTGGATATAAAAAAAAAAAAGTATAATCCAATTGTGTCTTTTAGATTCGGTGTTACTGAATTTCTTGAAATAAGCGACAACCAAGGAGTTATGGGATAAGTTATAGACTTTGTATCAGTCTATGTAGTGGTCATATTATTTAACATCAATTAATTCTACTAACATAACAGTAAAGTTTAATAATTCCTTTATATTGAGAAAATTGGTCAAATTCAAAAATTCCTTTAATTGAGCACGGTCGCATATAGATTTATCAACAAATAATAATAAAAAATAGCAATATAAAACAAATACACAATTTTAAATACCTGGGTCTGATGCTAACCCTCTGTTTGTTCGCTTGCCTTGTTGACCGCTGCTACACTGTGTAAACACTGCCCAAAACCTTGTTCCACCCTGCCAACTAGGACAACTTCCTAGCTCCAGGATATCATATGGATATCCTGGCCCCCATGCCCAAAACCTCTATCAAACCGGTGCATGTACTGATCCAATCCAATTACCGAACTCAACTCCCCTCCCTGCAATCCAAGAGAAACCTTCCAGAAAATAATAATCCCTGTAGAATTCTCTCCTTTCGTAAACCTCCTTCCCCTCCTTATCCTCCCTTCACCGCCTCTTGCATTTACTTCCTTATCCACCCATTTATTACCTTATCCCCTCATCATTAATATCTTACCCCTTTTAATTAATATCTTATCCCTTTCCGTGTATGTAACTTTTTTTT
>SNQJ01S0070856.1:31381-43579 GCA_010110895.2 Picea sitchensis
AAATGTCCTCAGGGCCTTCCCTACGAATCCAGGACGATGCGGAAATGCCGATCTTGTACCCCCGGTCAAGTTCATGTGTTCTTTCGCATAATGTGCATTTTCCACAGCCTCCACTACTGAAGATAGTTTCCACATCTGCACCATAGATCTTATCTTAGGGTTCAATCCATAGATGAATCACTCTGCCTGTCGTTGGTCATTATCCATATACGAAACATATTTGACCAGTTCCATAAATATGATCTCATATTCTTCTACAGTTTTGTTTCCCTGTACTAAGGCATGAAATTCCCCTACCTTTTGTTCCTCGTAGTATGCTGGTAGATATTTCATTCGGAACCTCTCCTCGAAAAGTTCCCAAGACACTGTGTCTAGGGTAAGGTGCAGTTGTATTTCCAGGTTGCCCCACCAGTTCAAGGCGTTGTCTCTTAACTGAAAAATGGTGATCTTTGCCTTTGAGTTGGACGCATAGTCCCTTAAGGCAAAACACCTTGTCATGCCTTCCAACCATGCTTCCGCGTGTTCACTAGCACAACCCCCGACAAACTCCAGAAGTTTGATCTTCTGCAATTCTCGCATGATGTCTTCAGGTGGAGGTCCTCCCCCTGAATCCCTTGACACTTCTGGATTACCCGTTCCAGACGGTGGGGGTTCCACTTCAGTCCCTGTCAGTTGTCACCCCTTTAAAGTCTCGTTGATGGCTTCCAATGAGCACAGTATGAGGGCTATTTCGGGCAATGGTGGTGGTGGAACTGGTGGTGTTGGCAGTGCTTGCGATGATGCTCCCCTGCCTCGACTCCTTTGAGTCCTGACCATCCTGTATGCTTTAACCTGCATCATCCCAAATTCGTCAGGGTGAGTTCAAGGACGTTTCAAATTGGTTCTACTTAAACTTAGAAACAGGGTTAGGCGTAAGTTTTCTTTAATTGTCTGTAAACAGACATTACTCCATTAGGGGATTGGCTAGGTTAGGGTTAGGATTAAGCATCTAAGATTGATTTCTTCGCCCCTATGAAAAAAATTATTGGTTCCCTTGTCATGTAGATACGCTATCCTTGGGCCATACTCGCCACTTCCTATGCTTACTCTCCTAGTGCATATGTCACCTCCTTCCCACTTGTCCTAGTCTAAGCCCTTTTAACTTTTCGCTTACAACTTGATTAAAGTGACTTCCAACCTTATGTTTATTAATTTACGCTGAAAGGCATACACCTATTGACAATGGGCACAATTAATGATCTTTTAATCTTATTTAACCTTAAACCATTATCTGATGGCTATGCATATTCTTAGTCGTCCTCCAAAATCAATGGGTCATATTTATTGTTCATAACTTTCTTGCATTTATCAAGGCATCCGTTAACATGTTTACTTTTTAACATTTACCTAATCACATTAAAAACAAAATTGCTCTAAGGTTATATAATTACCACGTTTAAATGATTAAATAGGATTAAATCGTGGCATCTAAATAATTGTCCACAACTGCCAGCCATGTTTCGGCGTTCACCAGCGCTATGTACCTTTCGGCATTAACCACCCGCCAGCCACTTTATGGTTGTGCTAGTTTATTAAAAACTAATAATCTATACTAAACTTAATCCTAAGCTTCAATCGCCTTAATCAACACACATACATTTTTTTTTCAAGGCACATACATGGTGTGTTGGTGTTTGGTTGTTCCTTAAGGCTTAGGTAGTGGGTGGTGGTCAGGGGTTCAAAACCCATAGACTCCATATCACCCCTCCTTTAANTAAAACCTGCTTTCTTTAATTTACTTACTAATCACCTAGCTAATCCTTAATTCAATTAACCACTTCAATTAATTAATCTTCCTAATTATTCTCATTTAATTGATTGATTAATTATCACTGGTAAATGTATTTAAATTTTAAATACTATTGTTATTATATAATTAATTTTTAACCTAAATTAAACATTAATATTTTAATGTTTAATGTTTAATCTAAATTAAGCATTAAATTTTTTTTAATATTTAATATTTAATGTAAATCAAACATTAATATTTTAATATTTAACCTAAGTTACACATAAAATAAGGAAAGAAAAAAAAATTAAATAATAAATGAATNAAAAAAAAAAACTAGAGTCGGGCAGTGGGTCCTCGCATGAGGCCCACGTGCCCCCTCCTTCCCGCTTACTCTTCATACCTAACCCTAAAACCCTACACCTGCCAGCTCTTTGAACCCTACGCGTCCTTCCTTTGCCGTCTCCTTCTCATCCACCGAGACCTTCCTCGCATCATTCTTTCTTCACCACAGATCTTTCCTTTGCTTTGTTCAGAGGTTCCAAGAATCTTGCCCGCCGTGGCTCATTCTGTCAAAGCTGCATGCGAGAATGAATGTGAGATCGAACTGGAGATTCTGTTCATTTTGTGTCAATTGATGGACTGAAAACCGACGGTTTTGGAAGACAGGATCGACCGTGGCAGCTCGGAAGTATGTGATTTTCTCCGTTCAAAAATTTGAAAATTCATGATCATGTCTTTCCAGTAATCTTCGCCCAGCAATGGGTTTTTGGTCATTCATCGAGAGAGGCTTCCGCATGAACGATTGAAGTCAGCTGAGTCTCATGAATTCAATCAGAATTCGGTTGTAGAACAGGGCACCAGATATGAAAATTACCATGCATGGCCTGAGCGAATTTGTAGTCCGGTCACCAGTTTGCCTGGCTTTTCATCTCATAACACAGATGGATGAAGATCCACTTGGAGTCAAAGTAATGAGGGCTCTATTGTTTTATACAGCGAAGGTCGGTCCCAGTGAAAAGAACCAATGGAAGTTGCATCAGATGGTGTTGGGCCATCTTCATCAAGGTCTGATAATGCATCCATTGGTGTATTGGCTGCTAATTTGCATTCTAATAGAGAAAGTAATCCCACCCCAGAGTACCTAGAAGAAGAGAATGACGGAGTCCGGGACATTCATGTAATAGTGGAACAGTTAGCATATGCGACCAGCAATGCAATGAGAAGACCTGTGCGCCATCGACAACACAGCTGGTCCGATACATCCACGTTTTCGTTTGTATCAAGCGACAGCAAAAGTATAATCTTGAGAAAAGAATTCGATAACGTTCTTACAGTGGCCAGGACTAATTCCAATGCTGTCCAGACTTTTGATTCTAACAACGAAAATTCATCTGTTCGGACTCCTGCAATAAGGAGTAGTCATTTGCCTGGTATTGGAGAAGAAGAACCCGCCAGAAACACGAGGGAGGAAGCTAGTCGGGATCGAGATGAGGGCGATGTGAATTATGGAAATAGAAATATAAGGGAGAGCATGGCTTTCGTGCCAAGCAGTAGTACTATTGTAGAAGGAAATCGAGGCCAGATAAGTGTAGGTAGAGATTATTTCGCAGTCGTTCCAATCAATAGGTCTCTTGGATGTCATGGCTCGCATCCTCGCCATTGTTCTGAGCATCCTCGCCATGGATCGGTTCGTGTTTTATTAGTCAAAGTTCCGCTAAAGGTAGGGTTTGCTTCAGATCCATCAGTTTCGTGCCATTTTTCATGGGTATGCTTTTTTTTCTCAGTTGTCCAAATGGTATTGAAAGGGAACTATTGTTAACTACAGTAATATTTTGAAACTTGGTTTTTGTGTTGTAGTTTTAATTTAAGTTTTTTTTATATATATAGAATTATTATCAAAATTAAAGCCTGTAAGATTTTGAGATTAAAATTGTCTTCAGAGTGAATACTTTTGATAAAAACTTAGTTTTGGACTATATTTTGTTGTATCTGCAATACTCTTTTTTTTTTTTGACTGCTGATATTTTTGTATTTTGTTTTGTTGTAAAGAAAAGTATTCTCGATAGGGAAATCTTTACTTCACTTTCTATGCAACTTAATATTTGTGGGAAGGCGGCATGGGGATTTATGGTTCTTGATTTATTGCTGGAGAAGAATTGATCGTGGGGTTTCTATTTTACTACTAGAAGTTTTCCATCCTGGTTTAGACTTGTATTGAGATTCGACCGACGGTTTATTCTGTTCCTTGTTCGTTGTAAGGAAGGAGGGTTACTCTTTATATTGATTGCTATATTATCTGTTAAGGGTTACAGTTTATTTTAATTGTTATATTTCCAGCCGTTATGTGTTTTCTTTGTCTCCTGAACCAAAATATATGCAAAAATCTGAAAAGTGAAGTCTTATAGTGTGAATATTAAATAGCCTTTCTATGGTTGGGCATATTATTTTGTGCTTGAGCTTTACATTAATTTTTTTTTTATTTGTGTTAACATTTCTTGTGTTTGGTTTGCAGGTTAGGCGTAGCTAGAGTTGGAGCTGGGAACTTGGCCCATAGGCCCAGATTTCAAACTAAGATGCTCTGATACCAATTGTAGTGGCCATATTATTTAACATCAATTAATTCTACTAACATAACAGTAAAGTTCAATAATTCCTTTATATTGAGAAAATTAGTAAAATTCAAAAATTCCTTTAATTGAGCACATTCGCATATAGATTTATCAACAAATAATAAAATTTTATAGCAAAATAAAACAAATACACAATTTTAAATACCTGGGTCTGATGCTAACCCTTTGTTTGTTCACTTTCCTGTTGACCGTTGTTTCACTGTGTAAACACTGCCCAAAACCTTGTTCCACCCTGCCAACTAGAACAACTTCCTAGCTCCAGGATATCATATGGATATCCTGGCCCCCATGCCCAAAACCTCCAGCAAACCGGTGCCTATACTGATCCAATCCAATTACCGAACTTGACTCCCCTCCCTGCAATCCAAGAGAAACCTTCCAGAAAATAATAATCCCCGTAGAATGCTCTCCTTTTGTAAGCCTCCTTCCCCTCCTTATCCTCCCTTCACCGCCTCTTGCATTTACTTCCTTATCCACCCATTTATTACCTTATCCCCTCATCATTAATATCTTACCCCTTTTAATTAATATCTTATCCCTTTCCGTGTACGTAACTTTTTTATTTATTTAAACAATATAACTTATTATCCCTTTTAAATTTAATACCCAAGTTATTGAATATAATAGGTAGTTAATTAATTAATTAATTAATCAAAATTGTAACCTTTAATTAATTAATAAATACTTAATTAATATTATTAGACCAATTGTTGTTTAGTTATTAACATGTTAGGAAAAATTAATTACTTAATAAATCTTTTACTTAATAATCCCTAAGTATATATTCTACTAGGGTTGTTACAGTCTAAGTCCCTAGTAAACAAACTTTTCCTTTGAAAGACGTTGTACCTCCTAAGGATGAATGATGGAGACTCTGTGAGAGAGCATATACATGCCTTTAACATTGTGGTAATTCTATTGTTGTATGTTGATATTAAAATTTTTGACGAAGATAAGTGCATTAGTTTATTATGCTCATTGCTAGATTCATGGGATGGTCTGGTTGTAGCTATTTGGATTAATGAAACCACATTAAAGTTTCATGATGTGGTTGCATCATTTCTATGATAATAAATGACACGAAATACCATGGAAAGTTAGAGCATGGATGATTTATCTATAAGAGGTCATCCCCAAGATAGACATAAAAATATGTCTAAGGGGGGGAGATCTAAATCTAGAGGTAGATCTAAATCTCCAGGAAAATATTTAAGTGTTGGATATGTGATAAAGTCGGGCATTATAAGAAATATTGTAGATCTAAAAATGTTGATAAAGGGAAGGGATATAACGATATTCCTTCTGCAAAAGGGAGGACCTCGTTAGAGGAAGGAGGGGATGTTACTTGGCTTCTACAAGCACACATTTAGATCATGATGTATGGTTGATCGACTTGGGTGCTTCATTTCATATGAATCATCATGAGTGGTTTTGTGAATACAAAAAGTATAATGGGGGTGATTTTTTCTTAGGATATTATTCTAGGGCTAGAATCATAGGACGTGGAAGAGTTAAGTTGTTACTCAATGATGGAAGGATTAGAACACTACTTGGAATTTTTCACATTTCAAAGCTAGCTAGAAACTTTACATCCATAAGTAAGATGAGTGATACAGGTGTACATATTGTTTTTGAAAAGGAAACCTATGAAATTTTTTGAGGATCAATGGTGTTGATGATTGGAGTTTGGAATGGAAATCTATACAAGATGTCAGGAAGAACTATCATTGATGGGTGTAATAGTTATGTTGTTCCTAAGGGTGGAAATGAAGAAGACAAAACCCCTATTGTCTCTAGAGAAAAGACAATGTTATAGCACCAAAGGCTTGGAAATATTTGAGAGAAGGGCCTTCAAGCATTGTGTGGTAAAGGTATTGTTGAAGGTATGTCTGATTGCACACTAAATTTTGATTTCTATGAACATTGCATATATGGAAACAAAATTGAGTAAGATTCTCATCTGGTGCTACAAGAGAAAAGGAAATCTTAGAGTTGATACATAATGAGTTGTTTGGACCTGTTCCTTATCCATAATTAGGTAAACCTATGTAGTATGTTTCATTCACATATTATTTCTGAAGGAACACGTGGATTTATTTCCTCTGAAATAAAATTGAGGTCTTTGATAAATTTAAAGAGTTTAAGGATTTTGTAGAGAATCAAACAGAGAAGAAAATAAAGGTGTTGATGATAGATAAGGGTGGAGAGTTATGTGGAAGTGAATTCAAGGAATTTTGTAAGAAATGTGATATAGAAAGGAAAAAGAGTACTCCATACACACCTCAATAGAATGGAGTTTCAAAAAGAATGAATATGATATTGATGGAAAAGACAAGTAGCATTCCTAGTGGTGTACTGTTAGGACAGGAATTATAGAAAGAGGCATTGTATACTACATGTTACTTGGTAAATCAATTACCCTCAATAGTGTTGGCTGAGAAAAATTTGCATGAGGCATGGACTGGTAAAAAACCCTCTCTTTAACATCTCATAGTTTTTTGTCGTGATGCTTATGTACATGTTCCAAAGGAAAATACAAGTAAGTTGAATAATAAAGATGAAAATTGTATCATTGTTGGTTATAAAGATGGTAAAATAGGTTATGAACTTTGGAACCCAATAACTAAGAATATTGTTTACATTCATGATGTTTTTAGAGAGGTTAAATATGTTCCCACGTAGGAATTCCTACCAAGGGAAAAAGAACCAGAGATAATAGAGTTTGAGTTGGAGGATGAAGAATCTGACTCAATAAAAGAATATGAATCAAAAGAAGAACCGTATACTCTAGTTTGGGAAAGAAGGCAACCGAAACCAGTCTCCTAAAAATTGGAGTATGAGGTTCTTCTTCTTTTGATTCATCTTCTTATATTGAGCTAGATTCTTCATCCTCCAAATCAAACTCTATTATCTCTGGTTTTGTTTCCCTTGGTATGACCTACTGTGTGGAAGCATATTTAACCTCTTTAAAAACAACATCCCGAATATAAGCAATCTTATTAGTTACTAAGTTCCAAAGTTTGTAAAAATTTTATATCATATTTATACAACCTAAGTGGGCATAATGGTTAAGAACGTGTGTTTCCTCCTAAGAGGTCATGGGTTTAAATCTAGAGGGTGGTAGGGAATGTATACCTCCATAGACTTTAGCAGACAAATCGTTGGGTTGAGGGGTCCCTTGTCCCAAAAACAAGGGGGTCTCATACACCAATTTGGTGTATGGCTTGGTCGTGACCTTAAAAATAGAATATTATTATTATTATATAACCAATAAATATACAGTTTTCATCGGATCACTATAAAGTGGAAGAAAATCATAAGCGAGGTAAAATATCTGAGATCTCATTTATGCGAATTTTCGTCAGTCGTTCAATCATTCTAAGTGGAAGGACGGGATAAGCTAGAAGAGTTTCATCACAAACAGATTGAGCCATCGATCCAAGATCATGATCGATGAACAACATTTAGTTCGGGTATAAATATGTGAGGACGTTAAGCTCCGAAAAAATATCACTTCAGATTTTTTAGTTTGATATTTGAAAAACGCGAAGCCCGAAGAGTTGGAAATCTGAAATGAATAAGGACCATCGGATATGGAGAACATACGATGACCATTAGATTAGGGAGATATACGTCATTAGATTATGTCAGCAAACCTCATCTACAAGGACATGTGGCAGACCAAGTCAGCAAAGGACATATGGGAGATCACATCAGCAGACCACGTCAGCAAGGATAGAGGAAGGCTGTTTTTTCTTGGTAAAACAAGTTGAACTATATGTAATCAAGTAGAGAGCATGAACAGAGTGTGAGAGATGCAGATATGAAGAACACAAGCTGGACAGAGAAGAAATGGTGAAAACAACCAACTGTATGAGAACCTAAGAGCATGAGAAGAACAGAGGAAGAGAATATGGAAAGAAACAACAAGTGGAGATGAGCATGAACAGACAGAACCAGACCAGAATTTCAAAACAGAGAAGAACTGGTAAACGTTGAAATGTTTGTATTATTGTAAAGTATTATTCAAGAAAAAATTTAGAAAACAGGTTTGTAGGGTGGTGCTAGGGAGGGTTGTTGTCCTTGGAGTTTCAAGTGGGTGCTTGAACACAGGAAGTTGTAGATTCCATCTGGTTGCATCCAGAAAAAACAGGGTGGTAGGGTGGTGTAAGGGAGAACAATTGTTCTTTGTTATACAGGTTGGTGCATGTGTGACTGGAAGTTGGTGCTTCCATCCAGTTGGTGTTGGAACACTCAAGGAGTTGATGCTTCCTTCTAGTGGGTGCTAGAGAAACCAGAGAGTTGGTGCTCCCAACAAGTTGCAGCTTGCTAAAGAAGAGGTTGTAGCCTCATTTTGAGTTGGTTCTCAAAGAAAGATGATGTAAAGAACTTAAAAGACTGTATATCATTCCAAGAAGAAGAGGTTTTCTCCCTTTATGGGTTTCCTCATGAATATCTGTCTCTGTGTATATCATGAGTGTGATTGATGTTTATTATTTATGTTGTTCATGACTTGCATAATATTGATGATCACTTGAAGAAGGTTAATAACATTTTAATAGGCATAAAATTGTTTAAGCACAGTAACAACCGATTCACCCCCCCCCTCTTAGTTGTCTTAGTATTTCCAACAATTGGTATCAGAGAAGGTTCCTTTTATTTAAAGGTAGATCAGTAAGCTTAAACATGACAAGTCATGAAGGAACTTCAACCAATAAGACTCCCATGTTCGATGGAACAAACTTTTCCTTTTGGAAAGTTAGGATGAGAACCTACATAATGACTTTAGGTGCAGATGTATGGGATGTGGTAGAGATTGGTTATGTAAAGCGAGTTGTACTAGATAATAAGGATGACAAGCTAGAATTCATCTTCAACACTAAGGCTATGAATGTTATTCTAAGTGGGCTTGCAGAAGAAGAATTTGTAAAAGTTATGCACTTAGAATTTGCCAAAGAAATGTGGGACAAACTCATTGGCAGTTATGAAGGTAATGAGAAGGTAAATAATGCCAAGCTTCAAACCTACAAATTACAGTTTGAACAACTAAAAATGAATGAGGATGAAACAGTCAATAAATTTTTCTTAAGAGTTGAGGAGCTTGTGAATGCCATGAAGGGTCTTGGTGAGAAGATTGAAGACATTTTTTTAGTTCAGAATATTTTAAGATCTCTACCAAATAGATTTAATCCAAAAGTTTTTGCAATAGAAGAATTGAATGATCTTAAGACTTTGTCTATTGATCAACTTCTAGGAACTCTAACTGCGTATGAAATGAGGATTAGTAAGTATAAACCCACCTCTAGAGAAGCATCATTTAAAGAAGATAAGAATGAGGATTCTGAGCCTGATGAACTTGAAGCAAAATTTGTGAGAAGACTAAAGAAAGGATCAGGAAAATACCAAGGCAAGTTGCCCTTCAAATTTTTTAACTGTGGAAAAATAGTTCACTTTGAATCTAAGTGTCGACACAAGAAGAAGAAACAGAACTCTAAAGGTGAAGAGAAGTACAAATCCAAGAGATTTGGTAAAAAGAAAATTATATGTGTAAACAATGATGACTCTTCAGAAGACACAGATAGTGACTCTTCCTGTGAAGATAAGGTTAATGAATTTGTGCTTATGGACAAAGAGGATTATGAGAATAAAATCACAGGAAGTGATGTTAATGATGAAGAAGTTGTGGTTGATATGGAAGGTGAACTAATCAGTGCTTTAGAAAACAAAAATAGTTTTTGATTCAATTTGAAAACAATGGTAAAAAACCTGATGAAGACTTTGCCCTGCTAAAATTGGAGTTAAAATAGGCAAAGAAAATAGAGGACACTCTGAAACGGAAATTATCAGAGAAGAATTCAAGATGTGAAGCCTTGGAAGAAGAGGTAGTAAAAACCATAAAAGAGATGGAAAAGTTTAAAGCATTGTATCTCCAAAATCTTCCAAGCATTAAAGCCTCAGCAAAACTAAACAACATTATGAGAAAACAAATATCTTCATTGTTAAAGACTAGTTTAGGTTATGTAAGTGGTTCAAGAAGCAAACAGACAGAAATCAAAGAGCCAGTAAACATGATCAATTTCCAAGTTAGCAGACAATCAGACCATGTGAGTACTCTGCCACCAAAAGCTAATAAAGACAAGATGATACCTAATCAAAAACAAAGATATCAGAATATGGAGCAACAAATGTCAAGAAGAAGGCCATCCTTCAGGTACCAAGATTTCTTCCATGGTTATTGTTTTTACTGCTCTAATTTTGGTCATAGGATTGCAAATTGTCAAATTAAGTTTAGAGACATGCAACTGAGGAGATCAAGAAATAAACATTCTTTGCAACATGAACTAAAAATACAATGACTAGACAAAGTTGCACCAATCACTTTGACCTATTGAACAATGAGCTCGAATGTTATAATGGTCATAACTTCGGCCACAAAGCTGTAAACTGTCATCTGAATAATTACCAAGCAGATCCAAGGATAAAACCCTTAGCTAGAAATTCCAGCACATGGAAAAAGAAAGATAGTGAAAAATGTTGTCTAGTACTTTCAGCTCAAAAACAAAAGAACCCCTGGTATATAGATAGTGGATGTTCCAAGCACATGGCTGGAGACAAGGATAAGTTTATGTCTATAAGTAAAAGAAAAACAAGAAATGTGACCTTTGTAAATGATGAACTAGGTAAAATCAAGGGTAAAGGGATGGTGAGCTTGACTAATGGCAAAGGAAAATCCCAGGATGTTCTGCTTGTAGATGGGTTGAAACATAATTTGCTCAATGTAAGTCAAATGTGTGATAGAGGATGTGAAGTGGTGTTTACTTCCAAATATTGTAAGATAAATTCTGTAAACTCAGGACAAGTGGTGGCTAAAGGAATAAGGACATAAAACATTGTATGTGTTTTGAAAGAAGAAAAAGAAGAATGTCACTTAAGCAAGTATGATGAAAGTTGGTTATGGCATAAGAGACTTGGACACCTAAATTTTGATAATCTAGTCAAACTTAGAAACAGTGGGGCGGTAAAAGATCTTTCAAAGATATCAAAGCCATATGATTTTGTATGTAAACCTTGCCAAATAGGAAATATTACCCAGACATGGTTTAAATCTAAGAACTTTGCATCAACAGAGAAATTGCTTCAGTTAGTAAGTATGGATTTATGTGGACCATTAAGGAAGGAAGGAACAGGAAAATAAAATTACTTCATGTTGATTATTGATGATTATTCTAGACTTACTTGGGTTGCCTTTCTGAAAGAAAAATATGAAGCATTTGAAAAGTTCAAAGTGTTTAAGGCTATGACTGAGAATCAAACAGGAAAAAGACTAAAGGAAGTAAGGTCTGATAGAGGAGGAGAGTTTAGTTCAAGGGACTTCAAAGAGTTTTGTGATAAACATGGGATCAAAAGAGAGTATACTATTCGAAGGACTCCACAGCAAAATGGAGTAGTTGAGAGACAGAATAGATCAGTTCAAGCAGATGGAAAGATCAATGATGAATGAAAGGAATATTCCTCAAACATATTGGGTAGAAGAAATTCATACAGTAGTACATATTCTTAACAAAGCTCATCTCAGGCCACAAAGTGACAAGACTTCTTATTGTAAGTTTTAAACCTGCGAAGTAAAGCAATGCATATAGATTATTAAGCAAAACAGAAATTAATCAATGGCTCATTCACATAGTACACAGAGATTTATACTGGAAACCCTCAACTGGGAAAACCTTTCTTATATTCATTATGTTGAATTTCACCATTCATCATACAATATATATACAATTTTTTTAGGTATTTCGT
>SNQJ01S0070856.1:43725-55362 GCA_010110895.2 Picea sitchensis
ACACGACACAAAGAGCACTACTAGAGGGATCGTCAAATGCAGTTGTCGTATCTAACACGCCCACACACACACATGCAAAGAATATAGCACATACCCAACACTTATGAACTATGGTTTGGAAAACCTACTTCAATCAAGAACTTTAAAGTTTTTGGGAGTAAGTGTTATATCAAGAATAATGATGAAAATATTGGCAAATATGATGACAAGGTTGATGAAGGTATCTTCTTAGGGTATGCTACAAACAATAAAGGATACAGATTCTATAATAAGAGGCTACATAAATTGGTTGATTGCATTGACATAAAAGTTGATGAAGAGATCTCGGTACGAGATGTAATCAACGTTGAATCAACAACAGAGGATATAGTTGAAATTGAAGATGAACAGGTCCAAGAATCAGAAAAAGAAGACTCTGAATCAGAAAAAGAAGAATCAGAAATTGAACAAATACTTAGGCAGACTCAAATCAACAGACAACATCAAATCCTTCCTCCAGAATTAATCAAAAGAATCATCCTGCAAGTCAGATAATTGGTGAGAAAAACAAAGGTGTACAAACCAGGAGAAGGATAATCAAAGACACCGAGCAATCACATATAGTCTTCATATCCATGGTGGAACCCAAGAACTTTAATGAAGCCAGTGAAGATGTAAATTGGTTAAAATTAATGAATGAGGAACTGGATCAGATTGAGAAGAACAATACTTGGGAGCTTCTTCCTAGACCTACAGATAAGAATGTAATTGGCTCCAAATGGGTGTTTAGGAATAAAATGAATGAACAAGGACAAATTGTTAAGAATAAATCAAGATTGGTCTGTAAGGGGTATGCACAAGTTGAAGGACAAGATTTTGATGAAAACTTTGCACCCATGGAAAGACTGGAAGCCATCATAATGTTTCTTGCCTATGCATGTCATAAGAAATTTAAAGTATATCAGATGGATGTTAAGTCGGCTTTTCTTAATGGAGACCTAGAAGAAGAAGTATACATGGAGAAAACTGAAGGATTTTCACTGACAGATAATCCTGAATATGTCTGTAAGTTGAAAAAAGCATTATATGGACTGAAACAAACACCAAGAGCCTGGTATTATAGACTGGAAAAATTTCTACAGGACAAAGGGTTCAAGAAAGGTTTTGTTGACAGTAATCTATATATTAAGTCTGAAGGGGATGATTTATTATTTGTTTTGGTTTATGTGGATGACATTATTTTTGGATGCACTAATGACCCTTCAGTTCAGTGGTTTTCTAATTCAATGCAGACTGAGTTTTAGATGTCCATGATAGGAGAATTGTCATATGTTCTTAGTTAATGAATCAATCAGAGTTCCACAGGGATATTTATTTCTCAAGAAAAGTATTTGAAAGAGATGTTAAAGAGGTTTCAGATGGAATATTCTACACCTGTGAGCACACCTATGGTGGTTGGTTGCAACCTCGGTAAAGATGATATTTCACCTGATGTTGATCAAAGAACATATCGATCAATGATATGCAGTCTTTTTTACATCATAGCATCTCATCCTGATATAATGCAATTTTTTGGAATGGTAGGTCGTTATCAGTCTGCTCCTAAACAAATTCATTTAGTAGTTGCAAAAGGATATTGAAATATTTGAAGGGTACAATGAATTATGGTCTCTGGTATCCTATAAATCAGAATTTTCAATTAACTGCATATTCAGATGTTCATTGGGAAAATTGTTTGGATGAGAGAAAAAGTACCAGTGGAGATGCATTCTTATTAGGTGATTCATTAGTAGCATGGGTTAGTAAGAAGCAAGGATATATCTCATTATCAACTACAAAGGCAAAGTACATTGTTGTTTCTACTTGCTTCACTCAGATCTTATGGATTATACAAACTCTTGCATATGTGAAGGTAACTTATACTGATACCATTCCACTTCACTGTGATAACACCAATGCCAATAGTGTCTTGAAGAATCCTATTCTCCATTCAAAGAATAAGAATATACCAATAAAGTATCATTTTCTCAAAGAGAAGGTTACAAATAGAGTTGTTCAGCTAAATTACATTCCAACCATAGAACAAATTGCAGACATCTTTACTAAACCCCTGGCCAAGACACCATTTGAATATCTCCATCAGAAGTTGGGTGCCATCCCTTATCTCACCCGAGAGATTCCATCCTGTTAGGGGGAGTATGTGTTGGTTGAATATATGATACCTCTGAAAAGTACTGCAACAACTTAGGGGGAGCATGTTTTCTTTGACAATGATGTCAAAGGGGAGAAAAGGAGTGGTCTAGATGCTACAATTGGAGATATAAGGAGCCTTTCAGGGTTGCCATCAATGCCAAAGTGGGAGATTGTTGGCATATTTTACGAGAAGAGTGTGCTTGTCATTGATGGAAAGAACAACAAAAACAATGGAAAACAAGAAAAGAATAAGCTCGGGAGGAGGAGCGAACAGTAATCAGAGATCAAAGCTCAGCATAAAAAATGTAAGCTCGGGAGGAGGAGCCGAACAGTATGCAGATATCAAAGCTTGGAAGGAAAAACATAAGCTCGGGGTGAGAAGCCTCAACATTCGTCCGATCAATAAATTGATGGTGTTGATCATCTCATATAACGAACATCGGTCATATGAGTGATCATGGGCTTGAGGACCGTTGGAGGATTGTGACTGTCGGATCTGCAAGACAAATCAACGGCAGGGATGAATTGCGGGGAGCGAAAGAAGAATTAAATATCTTGCTAGTTCCAATCCCACAATTAGTCTAGATCGTCAGATCTCATAGACTCGGATATCGACGATTGTGGTTAATCCAACAAGTGATAAGATTAAGTCATATTGAGTTGTAACTGTCGGATGCGCAATCCCTAGATCAATGGCAGGGATAGATTGAAAAGATCGGAAGGAGAATTAAATATAGTGTTAGTTCCAATCCCACAATTAGTCAAGGTCATCAGATCTTATAGCCTCAAAGATCGATGATTGTGGTTGACTCACCAATGGCGCACAACATCAAATTGAGAAGTTTTGGTGACGAGTTAAATCACTCGCAAGTTGTGGTTCCGCAACCATACTGATCATTGATCTTCTTCGAGAATATTCACAACCGTCAGATCACTTTAAGTGGAAGGATAGGATAAGCAGGGCTAAAGGGTTGAGAATTTGATTACCCAAATTCTCGTTAGTTATCGGATCATTTTAAAGTGGAAGGACAGGATAAGCGAGGTAAAATATTTGAGATCTCATTTATGTGAATTTTCATCAGTTGTTGGATCATTCTAAGTGGAAGGACAAGATAAGCTATAAGAGTTGCATCGCAGAAAAATCGAGCCATCAATCCAAGATCATGATCGACAAACAACATTTATTTCAGGTATAAATATGTGAGGAGGTTAAGCTCCAGAAAAATCTCACATCAGATTTTTCAGTTTGAGATTTGAAAAACCCGAAGCCCAGAGAGTGGGAAATCTGAAATGAATAAGGACCATTGGATCTAGAGAGCACACGATGATCGTTAGATCAGGGAGATATACGTCAGTAGATTACTTCAGAAAACCTCATCCCCAAGGACATGTGGCATACCATGTCAACAAAGGACATATGGGAGATCACATCAGTAGACCACATCAGAAAGGACATGTGGCAGACCACGTCAGCAAGGACACAAGTCATCCGATATGAAAGATCACTTCAGGTGTATTCTCAATCGTTGATCATAGTACAATGGAAGGATAGTGTAAGTTTGAAAATTTGAAATCCCAAATTTTTGAAGGGTGAAGTTCTGATAGCCTTCCATCTCAATATTTGATTAATTCCTAGCCATTGGATTGAACAATGAAAGGATGAGTGTAAGGATCAAATGTGACCATTGATTTGTTTCCATGAAATAAACCATCCAATCTGGTTGAAAGGTCAAATTCCCAAAGTGAATGAGGACCATTGATCCAAGAGGGACACACATCAAAGGATTTTCAACTCTGGAATTTTGGCATCTGGGAAAAGTGAGGTCTAAGATTTGAAACTCATGGAGCCCAGATCACGAAGTAAATCTCAGTCGTTGATTTAGGAAGGGTAGATATGATCCATAGACTTGAGTGGATAGATCTGAACTGTCAGCTCGGGAGCACCATCAAGATCATGAGATCAATGGTCCCATCACATTGCGGGGCCAGAACATGCTTGTGTCTTAATTTTTCGTGAGTGGGTCGCAATCGAAACCACAATTTTGGAGAAAGGACACATGGAGGCTCGTAGTGAATTGTGGGGAAAAAAGAGGGTTTCCCTCAAACCACCTTTGGCCGCAACCACAATCACATGGTCACATGATAGCATCACCCATGGTCACATCAGCGAAATATAGGGGTAGGGTTTAACGCTTCCAGGCTCCACCTCAGAGTATAATCCAACAACACTAATCAAATTGAATCTGATCGAAGGGTTGTTGTTTCATCTCGTGATTTCTTGATCAATTACGATTCAGTTACACTAACTTGATCATTGTTCCTGAGTGGCTGAATCATTGTTCCTGAGCATTGGAATCATGGCTCTTGAGCGTTCTGAGATTCCCAACATAGAGTGTTGGATATGTAGAGTGTAACGGATGATGAAAGAATGAATAAAAGAAAGATGTTGAGATAGAGGAAGGTCATTGTTTCTTGGTAAAACAAGTTGAACTATATGTAATCAAGTAGATAGCATGAACAGAGTGTGAGAGATGCAGAGATGAAGAACACAAGCTGGAAAGAGTAGAAATGGTGAAAACAACAGACTGTACGAGAACCTAAGAGAATGAGAAGAACAGAGGAAGAGAATATGGAAAGAAACAACAAGTGGAGTCGAGCATGAACAGATAAAACTAGACTGGAATTGTAGAACAGAGAAGAACTGGTAGACATTGAAATGTTTGTATTATTGTAAATTATTATTCAAGCAATGTTTTAGAAAACGGGGTGGTAGGGTGGTGCTAAGGAGGATTGTTGTCCTCAGAGTTTCAAATGGGTTCTTGAACACATGAATTTGTGTCTTCCATCTAGTTGTAGCCAGAAAAACCAGGGTGGTAGGGCGGTGCAAGGGAGAAAAATTGTTCTCTATTATACAGGTTGGTGCCTGTGTGACTGGAAGTTGTTGATTCCATCCAGTTGGTGTTGGAACACTCAGGGAGTTGCTGCTTCCTTCTAGTGGGTGCTAGAGAAACCAGAGAGTTGGTTCTCTCAACAAGTTTCAGCTTGCTAAAGAAGAGGTTGTAGCCTCATTTTGAGTTGGTGCTCAAAGAAAGTTGATGTACAGAACTTAAAAGACTGCCTATCATTCCAAGAAGAAGAGGTTTTCTCCCTTTATGGGTTTCCTCATGAATATGTGTCTGTGTGTATATCATGTGTGTGATTGATTTTTATTATTTTTTATGTTCATGACTTGCATAATCTTGATGATCACTTGAAGAAGGTTAATAACATTTTAATAGGCATAAAATTGTTTAAACACAGTAACAATTGATTCACCCCGCCCCCCCTCTCAGTTGTCTTAGTATTGCCAACATGTCTATATATAGTAAGGGTTTTGTATTCTTCATTTCCACTTTCATGAACAATAGAACTGTTACAACCATCAATGATAGTGTTTCCCAATAGTTTGTGAAAAGTTCCATTTTGAACTCCCCTCATCAACACATTTTCTCCTTGAACCATTTTTTAGGTTTCCTTTTTAAATATAGTATATACAACTACATCACTCATCTTACTTATGAATATCAAGTTTCTAGCTAGTTTTGGAATGTGGGAAACCCTAAGGAGTGCTCTAATCCTTCCATCCTTGAGAAGAAACTTAATTGTTCCACATCATATTAGTATGGTTGTCAAGTCATATCTGAATAAAAAATCACCTCCATTATACTTTTGATATTCACAAAACCACTGCTTGTGACAAGTCATATAAAAATAAACACCCTAGTTGATCAACCATACATCATGATTTGAATGTGTGATTGTAGAAGCCAAGTACACATCCCCTCCTTCTTCTAAGGAGGTTTTCCCTTATGTGGAAGGAACATCATCAGATCCATTCCCTTTATCAACAATTTTTAATCTACAATCATTCTTATAATGTCGAACTTTACCACATTTCTAACATTTACTTAAAGATTTTCCTAGAGATTTAGATCTACTTCTATATTTAGATCTCACCCCCAAAGACTTATTTTTATTTATATATTGGGGATGTCCTCTTATAGATAACACATATGTACTCTGATTGTCCATGGTTATCTTCCTCATTTATTTCAATATAAAGGATGCAACCACATCATCAAACTTTAAAATGGTTTCATCACTCTCAATATCTACAACTAGACTATCAGATGAATCTAGAAATAAACACAGTAAAATAATGCACTTATCTTCATCAGAAATTTTAATGTCGACAGAAAAAAATTGACTTACCATGGTGTTAAAGTTATTTAGATGCTCTGTCACATAGTATATGTCATTCATCCTTAGGAGGTACAACTTATTTCAAAGGAAAAGTTTGTTTTCTAGGGACTTAGACAAATAGAAAGTCCTTCAATTGTCCTATAACTCCTTGGTTGTAGATTCTCCCGAGACATTCAATGACATTGAATCTGAAAGAAAAAATTGGATTGTACTCTTTGACTTCCTATCCAACTTTGTCCATTCTACCTTTGTAATGTACCCAGCCACCCAAGCTAGGCCACACCATGCAAAACTCTCTCATTATCAACTCTCATACCACTTTGTAACATACCCAGCAACCATGGTTAGGTCACACCACGCAAAACTCTCTTAATTAAATATCTGATATGATAATGTAACATTCCCAAGCTCAACCGAGGAACATTATGGTGTGGAATACACATTAAATTATTAATATTTATTTCTGATCAAATTCATGTAGCTTACCAGCTACATATTTAGATATTGTCTATAACCATAAAACAGATGTATCTAAAGCATGGTAATAATCAACATGAAATGTAGCTAAACCACTCATTACAACAGCATATAAGTCATTCTCATTTACACAGAGTTCATGCATAGAAATAACACATGTAAATAACTTAGTGCAAGATAAAACACTTATCTTTAAACAAGAACCGTGCAACCAGCTGCTTGGGATGGACTTTCCACCAAACCATAGACTAATTGTTCCAAATCTCAGCATCTAGTCACCCCCGAGTTGAGGCTAGTAATCCACAAAAGAGGGTGGTATCTCACACCCCACTCGTATCTCATAAAACTCATAACCCAATTGATATTATCCTACAGTTATCCCAATTTTTCCACCAGCTCTCATCCCCCTGACCTGCCCAACCCAAGGAATGCACCATTAATTTATCAGGGATAACCCAAGGGATGTACCATACGTTTATCAGGGGTAACCCAAGGTATGTACCATCTGTTTATCAGGGTTCCCCCAAGGGATGTACCATTTTTTTATCATAGATAACCCAAGGAATGTTCCTTTCGTTTATCGGGATCTCTCTAGCACAAGTAACTAGGAATCTCTCAGCTGAGAACTCAAGGGAACTTGTTGCTAGGAAAACTATCAGTAAACCAACAGAAAACACTTGTTGTTCTAATGCAACTCACACATGAGTTCACTCTTCAGGTCTGACAACTTGGCTCTTCAATTCTCTAGGTCCAATTCGCTCAAGTTACGCTCCATAGTTATCCCTCCATGGTTGCACCAGTTCCAAGCTCTCTTTCTTTCTCTCTCCTCTTCTCGTGCACAAAACTTGACTTACTGAAACTCCATGTTCCAACCCATACAAATTTCCTCTCTTGTGGCTTTCCTTTCTTGACTCACACTCTTCCCTAAGCTGATTGTACTCAACCCCCATGTGCCCAATAACTATGGGATGTGACCACTCACACCCACCCTCTTACATTTATTTAATGGTTGGCTTTGGGAACACTCAATCATAAAGTGGAAGGTTCGTATACACTTAACAAATTTAGGAAAAAGGTTTAAATTAATATACATGGGTAATCCCCCCTTTGACCCCTCTTGGCCATTATCCTAGACACTTCCCTCTCTTTTGGATTAATTTATCCCCCATATCTTCGCCATTTCCCCTTAGAAGATGGCATCACATTTTATTATTAAAACATAGAGATATAATTCACATATTACATTTCTTGTGTGTAGCCACATTAAATCAATACGGGCTCTTCACCCAAACACATCACCTCACCATTCTAATTCACATTTATACAATTACATTATAATTCATAGGGATTAGAACTAGGAAGTTGCATCCCCTCCCCCTTAGTTTTTCACTGTCCTAAGTGCACAACACCCTACAAGTGTAATTTCATTTTACAATTTTGTCTCCCAGCCAATAATCAACATATAGGTTGTCTAGCTTGAAATCGCATAGGCATTCCAGCCTAAACAAATTACATAGGCACTATGGCCCCAATACCACAGATACATAGGTACTCCAACCCCCAAAATCATAAATACATAGGTTTTATAGCCCCAAAACATATATACAAAGTCACCTTGGCCTAAAACATATACATAACCCACTGGCATTCTCCTACAGTTATCCTGATTTCCACCATCTATCTTCCCATTGACCTTCCCAACCCAAGGAATGGTGTTGCATTTTTTTATCAGGGTCGACCCAAGAAATGTGCCATCCATTTATCAAGGCTAACCCAAGGGATGTACCATATGTTTACCAAGGATAACCCAAGGAAAGAGCCAGTCATTTATCAAGGTCTCTCTGGCATAGGTAACTAGGAATCTCACTACTGGGAACTCAAGGGACTCCCTGCTAGAAAAAATATCGGTAAATTAACTATCATAAACCTTGCTACTGCAGTGAAACTCACATAAGAGTACACTCTTCAGGCCTAACAACCTATTTCTTCATGTTGTGTATACCCTCTAGGCTCAGGCATCCCTTTGACTGATATATAGTTCCTCAGACGATCCATCATTTTCCAAGGTGTTCTCTTGAAAACAAATGCCAACTTGCTACTAGATTTCCACTAGAAATCCACAACATGTGGAAATCATCCTATCTACATCACATCCATATAGTTAATATGAGACATCATCATACAATTTTTAATTATAAAAATTCCCATCTATTTTACCCAGGAAAATAAAATTCCCAAACATGAGTTTTCTACTCATAATTGTTTGGATCTTGCAGCAGCAGATATCAATATTTATTATGTATTACACCACTACCATATCCAAGACCATTCTTCTTACAATTTTCTCAATTTCCATGCAACCAAACAAATTTTTGGCATATCATAACAATTTCCAATTATAAATTTCTCAAATTTGGTTATACAGGGAAATAAAAATTCCCACACATGAGATTTATTCGCATTATGTTTGTCTCTTGCAGTGGTATATACTAGTATTCCTTATGGGTTTACATTATTTCCATATCCAAGACCATTATCCCTTCAATTTTCTTGCAACCAAACATGTTAATATCTCATGCACAATATTTGCATTCAATCCATGAAGTGATTTTCATAATTATAGTAATCTAAAAATTCCATCATTTCCAACTATTATTCATATTAAAAACATAATTAATTCATTAATCAGATTATCTATAATGGAACTATCATTCACTCTATACGCATTATTAGCACACCAATCTTTTCATAAGGCAATCAAACTTTACCAATAAGTAAAACCATTGTGCCAATAATCATGGCCCCATCTACACAATGCATCATTGCATTGACTTTGGAATACCATATGTTCATGTAATGTATTCACCATGTGATTTGGAAGGTATGTCCCATGCCTCAATACCTCATACAAACTCTTGCGCACAACCGGTCTGATCCTTTGGATACCTTCCTCTTCAACCCATACACAAGACTAGGAACACCATCCCTTAGTGCTATTTAGTGTAGGAAAAAAGGTTGCAGTCCAAACCTTAGTTACGTAGGGGAAAACAGTATGCACTTGGATGGCACTATATCCTTTCCATATCCATTCCCATGATGTCCTCACACATGACCATCTCTAATGGAATTCATTGCTACAAAAGGAGTAATGTCTCCTGACATAATTCAGTTATGACCTCATAAACAACATAACACGGTATGCAATTAGTTTTCCATAAATGCATTCAAGCAACAAATTTTATTTTAATACTCAAGGCCTCATGCCTTTACATCAATTAAAATTTTGAGATTCAACTGAGGGAATTCTTACCTCAAATCCCTTCAGCAATTATACATCATAACAACCGCAAATGCATACCCGTACGGTTTTCATCAATTTACTTGATGCTACCTGATCAACTGGTACTTTATAGAAGCTCAACAACTCCTTTTTCCAATCTCTTGATCAACATTCCCACCATCCTCATTTTTTCTTCGTATAGATGGATACCATAAGAAAAAATACCATCAAGTTGTAATCATGTTTCCTGGATACACAATCCATCATTAGTTTAATTCAAATATCATATAATCATTATATATATCAACATCAACAGACTAATCTTAGTCTATAATCATGCCACCGGCATGTTCAGGCATGTCTACATGCACAAATGCACATCAGTATGCACCAATCATTTGATCTTTCATGCTTATCTTATGCACATGCATTCTATCTTTATTCTATGCATCATGCACCAATTCTATCATGCACTCTGATGCATATCTATTTCAATTTTAATTAAATTATTTGATTGTTATTGTAGATTGTTGTCCCTGAATTCTTGAAGAACCTTGCTACCATGTGCACTACCATTCTACTCAATTGTGCACCAATGGCCCATATTCTATGCATGTTAACCAAGCCTTATTTTCTCATTCTTCATTTCCATCCACTAGGTCCACTGGTGATGTCATCTCACAATTGTTTCCTTTAATTAAATAAATATTATCCCAACATATTTTGGGCTATAATTCTTAATATTCATAGTGTTGTAACATGCACTACTCTAGTAGCTCTGCGACAGTCCGCATTGGTTGCAAGAAGTCTGCTTTCGTCTCCAACGCATCGTCGTCGGCTCGATCTGAGTTTGTTGGATTGCGGCGCATGGATTCCACGTTTGACACGGGTTCAAGTCATTGCTTATTTGCTCAAATGCAGAGGAATGTTCAAGCCGTCGGCAATGGATGTCGCGGAGTTGTCACCATGGCGGGCACTGGGAAGTTCTTCATTGGTGGAAACTGGAAATGCAATGGCACAAAGGATTCCATTTCAAAGCTTGTTACCGAATTGAACAGTGCAAAACTTGAAGACGATGTAGTCCGTCGATTGGTTCTATCAGAGGAGATGCAAGAGGCCGAAAATGCTCATTTATCAGGTCTGCAGCAGGACGAAGATTCAAACGAGGATTGGTGGCAGAGAGACTGGGGTTTGCTGAACCGACATTATTTTGTGGATGAATGCTTGACGGTCGAGGCCGCTGATGAGGTGAACCAGCAAGAACTAAACCCTAGCCGTCGTCGCCGCCACTGCCTTAACCTACATAGCAGCAAGACTAGCTCTGAGATCACTGCAAGCTTCCCCCTTTTCCTCAAAACCATTGCCGGATCTTCTCTCTGTATGCAGGTTCAAGACTCACACTCTGTCTCTGAGCTCAAAACCCAAATCCACCAAGCCACAGGGATTCCGCCTAAATTCCAACAACT
>SNQJ01S0070856.1:55372-80531 GCA_010110895.2 Picea sitchensis
GGAAACAAATGACACAATCATGATCTCAGCATCGCTCCCAGGGACTCAGAAGAGACCTCATGAATCAGACAACTCAGACAGCGACAAAGAAGCACCACGGAATTCAGCAGCTCAAGATTTTGGCACTTCCTCAGACCATTTGGATTTGGTGGTAAAGGTCACTGAGCCTACCAGCTCCTCCGGTTGGATTGATGTTCGCAAAAAAAAAGGAAGAAAGGATCCTCATTGGCAAACACAATGATCTGGTCCTTCTCCTTCTATTGTATTGTTTCATCTGGATCTCCTTTAGCATAGGCTAGTTTCAATTGATCCCCTGTTCTCTTTCTGGGGGGTCTTTTCCCATCCGCAAATCAATGTATTACTTTGTACTCTTTCCATGGATTGAATAGAAGGATTCTCCCCTCTCTTACTTACAAAAAAAAAACATGCACTACTCTAGTTGAATATTAACATTGCAATCTAATCAGCCACTTACATTTCCTTGACCACATTGGTATTGAAACACCATTATCATTGACTAACATTTCAATATTTTGAAATATTTATTTTATGTCATCTTTCTAATACGCCTTTCCATCCATGGCTTAGATCAATTTTAAGTATTTTTTTTCACTTCATTAAGTGATTCATTGTGAAGCACTACTTGACCACTCAAGGCCACTCGACTTCGAATGGAATGCTACACTCCACCATTGCTCATGTACTATGCTTTTGTTGCACACTCTGATAATAGAGGTTGATTTCTTGCTTATGTACTTTTAGACAAGAGTTTCTAGATCATATCTAACAATCCCTTATTCTTGCACTCAAATATGACTCTTCCACTTCATGGGTCACACCTCATCTCATGATGTCCTTTTTCCTCCTTTTGCAGCAAGCTTGACCTCTTTCCTATCCAATGGACATTGGGACTAATATAGAACATAACCACACAATGCTCAGTGGTGTAATATTACACTCTTTCTAGAAATCCCTTTTCACACAACACTCACTGTAGAGTGCTCTTCTACCTCTATCATTGGGAAGGTTTCTCCAAAATTTGACATTATTTGGAAAAATATTCACATCAAGTAATTACATGGCTCTTGGAACCCAATTCCATTTTTTGTTACTTATCGTGTAGCTCTTTATTGCCTCAACCAACTTCTACAATCTCTTTCATGTTTCCATTACTTTGATATTAAATCCTAGGCTTGAATCTACCTAATTATACCTCTAATTTTGCACCGTGTGCAAGTAACCACTTCTGTTAGAATTATGCATAGTATAGAAATTTTGTCAATTAATGCTACAGGTCATTCTTTATCCCAATTGATGAGGGACACAATGCAACAAATTAAAAATCTGATTCCTTAGATGCATTCCTCTTTGAAACATTTTTTCGATGACTGTACGCATGCCCCAATCTGAGTTCTGAGTGAAAGGTTACAACATTTACATGTTGCCCATTCCACTCTTCTTCCTTCCACAACAATATATTTTATCACTTTATGAGCAATTATAATGCCCAATTTAAAATTTTGGGTTGACAGATGTCTTCTACTCCTCAATACCTTTCCAACGACTATTTGTTTGCTCAAATCTGAGCTCTGAGCTAAAAGTTGTGTTGGAAAAATAGTGAAGGAATATTCATTAGCGCGTGCAATATAGTAGCAACGCTCAACAACTGTCCGATCATTTCTCTATTAGATCTTCGTCATTGATCTGTCTTAATGGAATCACCATGAATCCAGTCATATCTCTTCTTCATACCTTCCATGAACCCACCACCAACACTTAGCTTATTTTTCCTTCGCGGACTCATAGACTCATGGACTCATAAACTTATAGCCTTCCTTTCATAAGTTTGTCAGAGAAGTCCCAAAAATTAGCCATTTTTCCATCCATGTGGACTCATAAACTTGTAAATTCCTTTCATAATTTCATCCGAGAATTCCCAACACTTAACCATTTTTTCCATCTATGTAGACTCGTGGATTCACGACAACTTAACACTCAGACAAATTCCAAGATCTTACCGCAGCTTCGTGGGACTGATAGTTGGTTTTCCACATGGCTCCACATCACCCACCCAATTGTCATCTCGTCCAGCATGTACCTACCACCGTGGAAGTACACGTCTTTCTTCTACCATGTCAGCTGACATGTGGCCTCCACGTCATAGTGACATCATCATATGGAAAAATACCAAAAAAAAAATTGATTTTTCTTATGTTCGAAATTTCCAAAGAGGCTCAATTCTTCACATTACCCATGAAATTTCTCTCAATTTTACTACAGTAATTTAATAAAACAAGTTGCAGACATACTCCATAATTAATTCTTTGTGAAATTTTGCTTCAGCATTCTGCTAACTCGACCCATCCAAGCTCAACGTTGAAAAATAGGCTCTGATACCACTTTGTAATGTACCCAGCCACCCAGGCTAATCCACGCCATGCAAAACTCTCTCATTATCAGCTCTGATACCACTTTGTAACATACCCATCCACCATGGTTGGGTCACACCACGCAAAAATCTCTTAATTACAACTCTGATACCATAATGTAACGTTCCCCAGCTCAACCGAGGAACATTACAGTGTGGAATACACATTAAATTATTAAGATTTATTTCTAATCAAATTCATGTAGCTTACCAGCTACATATTTAGATATTGTCTATAACCATAAAATAGATGCATCTAAATCATGCTAATAATCAACATGAAATGTAGTTAAATTTTTCATTACAACATCATATTATTCATTCTCATTTACGCAGAGTTCATGCACAGCAATAACACATGTAAATAACTCAGTGCAAGATAAAATACTTATCTTTAAACAAGAACCATGCAACCAGCTGCTTGGGATGGATGTTCCACCCAACCATAGACTGATTTTTCCAAATAAAAACATCTAGTCACCCCCGAGCTGAGGCTAGTAATCCACATAAGAGGGTGATCTCTCACACCCCACTCGCAGCTCATAAAACTCATAACCAAACTGATATTCTCCTACAAATATCCTAATTTTTCCACCAGCTCTCTTACTCTTGACCTTCCCAACCCAAGGAATGCACCATTCTTTTATCAGGGATGTACTATATGATTATCAGGGGTAACCCAAGGGATGTACCATTTTTTTATCAAGGTCAACCCAAGGGATGTATCGTTCGTTTATCATGGATAATCCAAGGAATGTTCCATTCATTTATCGGGGTCTCTCTAGAACAAGTTGTTAAAATAATTTATATTATTTTTTCACCATAGACAATATCTCTATTGTCACCCATCCATAGGCACGAAGCCACCCCCGAGCACCTTAAGCTTTAATAGAATTATTCTGTAAATCCATACTACAACCAATAGATAAACCCTATATGCTAACTACAGCAACAACTCAAGACAAGTAAAGCGCTACTTCTCCAAGGGTAGCACACAAGAGAGAGAGACTATCCATTTCCACAAAACAAGTACCATACATTGTTGCAGCTGCATTACTCTCTCAAACGTGTGCCATACTTAGCAAGAATATCACCAAGAGTATTACCAAGAATATCACCAAGAGTTTCACCAAGAATATCACTTGATAGTGTTAGAAAGATAACAAGACCAAGAGATGACCATACGCCCTTATTCATCCTTGCAGCTACAGTTGTCGCTGCAACTGCAACTCTCCACAAGACTTGTGCTCTGACTGGGTGTACAAATGAGAGCTAAAACATCCTCTATTCAAATTAATTTGTCCAGTGACTTTTCTGATTGGGTCGACCTGACTTTTTGGTAATTATATTGTCTATTTATCTTTTTCCTATGGAGTCGACTTGTCTTTCTGGAAGATAATATTCTAATATTATTTATTCTGCTAGGATGACTTGTCTTCTATGGTTTTCACACATATGTTTAAGGTTTCCCTTTCTTCTGCAATATTCCATTCTAGTCAAAGTTTACACATGGAGGTTAATACCTCTCGCAGCTACCGTAACATCAACACTCCCTCCTAGCTAGGGAGGTATTAATGGTGATTGTATTGAGCACACATAGACCACTATGTTGATAGCATCATCATAGCCACATAGGTTATCTCATAATCACAAAGATCAATTCAAGAGCATCATCATCACTATCAGTATCTCTAATAGCATCCTGGCATCAACATACATCATCATTTGCATCATCTCTCGATGCAATACTCCATCTGAGTAATTGGGAATGATGTTGAATAAGTCATGTGTTGAACTCAGTACACTCGGCAAAGTGTCTTGTGTGAGTTACCCACTCAACAGAGTGATACAGAGACCATTCTTCTAATATGTGCATACGTCCTAGAAGAATAGTTGTCCCAACATAGATGTTGAAAGCCCCACAATGGGATACAAGGACCATTCTTCTAATCTGAACCTACATCCTAGAAGAATTCAGTCCTCCCAGATGTTGAAAGCCATGCCATGGGCTACAGAGACCATTCCTATAGGAATTTCAGTCTCAAACTTTTTTATAATTGGGTCATATGTAACATAGAGATCAATCTCTACCCATATTGCTTAGAAAATATCGGTCCCATATCAACCACCCTAATCGGGACATCATTTCCGTAGGGGGTAGACCATTCAACCTGATCAGGCCAATAACAGTGCCTCGGGAAAATATTGATCTTGAACCTTTTTCCTAATCGGGCCACAATCTATGCCTTAGTAAAATACCAGTCCATGATACGTCAGCAATCTATCAACCTGAACCATTGTCCATAGGGAGAATGTATGTCCACCAGCAATTTGTTCTGCCTGGACCATTCTCCACCCGGAGAATGTCTTTCCACCAGCACATTGACTATTCATCTAGTTGAAAATCATCTCCAACACTAGTGGTAGTCTCTATGGCAAACATATAGTAGCATACAATTGCTACAATGCCATCTAATAGAACACAATTGTGTCTATCCATGGTAGTACACAACTAATTCCCAGTGGTACACAACCACTCCTAGTAGCACATGGCTACTAAATAGTGACACACGGTCACTACCGGTGGAAAACATCCACCACAGTAGCATATAGATATTTTCCATAGACATACAGTCTCCACAATAATCAAATCATATCATTTGATATCATCCTGCATCAACAATGTCATCAGTTGAATTACCTCTAATCTGTACTAGCATGATGTGAATGCATCATATCTAAGTTGTACTAGCATGATCTAGAGTATCATCTACATCATCTCTAAGTCATACTAGCATGACATATCTAGAATGATGCCAATGCATCATATCTAAGTTGTATGCCATATCAATTTGTACTCGCATGATGTAGATCAATGCCTCACTGTGTCATCTCTAAGTTGTATGATCATCTCTAAGATATACTAGTGTGACATGTCTAACATGATGCCAATGCATCATATATAAGTTGTATGCCACCTCTAAGCTTTACTAGCATGATCATATCTAGAATGACACAAGCCCTATGCATCATCTCTAAGTTGTATGGTCATGTCTAAGTTGTACTAGCATGACATATCTAGCATGATGCCAGTGCATCATATCTAAGTTGTATGGCATATCTAAGTTGTACTAGCATGGACATAACAAGCATGATGCGGCCCACCGGCATCGTCTCTAAGTTTTACTAGCATGAACATATCTAGCATGATCCCAATACGCCATATCTATGTTGTATGTCCATCTCTAAGTTGTACTAGCACTATGCACCTCAAGCCACTGTATCATCAACAACTCCAACCATCTGTAGCATATATGAGTTGTACTAGCATGATGCAAGCATCATCTTTAAGTTGTATGACCATATCTAAGTTGTACTAGAATGATACATATCCGCATCTCACTGACAGTCCATGATGCCACATATTATAGATCCCTCCCAACCGAGGAATTCATCTCCTCCTTCTCAACCAAGGGAGAAATCTCCACAAGTCCCAACTTGTCCCTCAAGTATGAAAACGTTATCTTGGACAGAGGCTTTGTCAAAATATTTGTTGTCTTCTCATCAATGGAGATATACTGGAGAACCACTTCTCCCCTCTAGACTTTTATCATAGAGAAATGGTACTTGATCTCAATGTGATTTGACCTATCATGGAACATCAGGTTCTCTGAGAGCTTCACACAACTCTGATTATCACAATACATCAGATTCGAATCCAACACTTGATCAAATAGTCCAGAAACCTATTTACGGAGCCATACTGCTTCCGTACAAGCATCACAAGATGCAATATACTTTGCTTCTGCAGTGCTAAGTGCAACAGACTTTTGTTTCTTGCTAGCCCATGATATCATCGCAGATCCAAAATGAAACATACACCATAAGTACTCTTTATGTCATTTGCACTCCCTACCTAATCTGAATCAGTAAATCCATGCAATTGTACATCATTATTTGAGGCATATCTCAAACCATAGTCTAGCATCCCACGAAGATATCTCAAAAATATGCTTTGCGGCTATCCAATGCTCATGTCTAGGTTCCAACTAGAACTGACTCAACGTGTTCATAAAAAATCCATTAATGATCCAAACAATTATCGGTACAGGGACAAGTCTATTGGATAATAATCAAAGTCTCTCAACTTCCTCATGTCAGTCATCATGGGAGTTTCCATGGATTTGCAATCCATCATCCCTAACTTCTCAAAAATATTTACAACATACTTCCTTGCCACAAGAATATTTCACCACACTTATATTATACTTCTAGTCCCAAATAATAATGCATGAGACCAAGATCCTTCATATCGAATTCAGATGCTAATTCCCTCTTACACTGAATAATGAGAGGCTCTGCACCTGTCGGAAACAAATCATCAATATATAGTATATGGATCACAGGTGCATATTCACAACCTTGTAATAAGGATATGGATTAGCATAGCTCTTGGAAAATCCAAGTCTCTTCATAGTCTTCTCCCTCCTGCTGGAAGAACCCTCTAGCCACGAATCTTGCCTTGTATTTATCAATACTCCCATTTACTACATGCTTTATCTTGTAAACCCATTTTCAAGTGACTACAAAATTTCCTTCAGTTCTAGGCACAATTTCCCATACACAATTTTTCATTATTGATATTATTCCATCATAGCTTCCTTCCATTATTTCTTCTTGACTGATAGTCAAGGATCCTCAAGTGTACAAGACTTGTTCTTTTTTGGAGAAAGCTTCTTCTGGAGTCATGTTCTTCAATATACAATGAGGACTTCCATTCTAAAAATATACGGTTGTCATAGTTGCTTCTCCCCATAGAAACATGGATAGATTATATTCATTTCATCATTTCCTTGATAGATTCTTCAATGGATTGGTTCTTTCTTTCTACTACACCATTATGCCGAGGATTGTAGGGAGTAGTGAGCTCCCTCCTAATCCTGACCTTTCTGTAGAATGTCTTGAAGTCATCTGAGGTGTACTTTCCTGCTTAGTGAGAAGGTTTGACATTGGTCCACACACATATTAGTGTATCATATCCAAAACTCCTTTTGCTTACCACCCTTCCTTTAGAATTGGTATTTGGTGAGATCACCTTCCTTGTCACTTGATGGAGTCATATGCTCCATGTTTTCAACTGTCATTGTAGCTCCTTCTCAAAGCTATCGCCTGTTCCCTGCCTGGAACAAGAACAACAAGAGAAAAAAATATTTCCAATATCATTTTAATAAGATCATAACAAGGATGGTAATCATCATAGAATTACCAAGGTGACCTTCCCAGGAACAAGAAATGTCTCCTAGAGGAGATGTTAGTTCATCAAACAAGTGTAAAAAGAATCTATATAAATATTACTTACATGCAACCAAGTATACTTAACAGTAATAGAACCTTTCAAAGATTATTGTCACAACTATAGTTTTTACTTGTACTATAGATACTATCAACCTTGATATGTGAAAATTTAACAATTTGATCAAACTTGGAACCTGGAGCTTCAACTGCTTGTTCCTCTGAATGTACTAAATCCAAGATCACTGGTTGGACAAGGTTTCTTGTATATTCCCTGCAAAACACACTCATGCTTTTGTTGGATGATATAACATGAAAAGCATATACAACTGCATACCTTTGAAATTTGTAGCATTGTTCAACTTATCTTCTAATATGAAACTAGACACCATCTTGACAAGAATAGGTTAGAAATTGAATCAAGAAGGTTCAATGATTAGAACAAGTTAGAAACTTTGAAATTTCAACTTTTACCACAAAATTAATTTTGACCAAAAGTTGACCTTTGACTCTGACTTTGACCATTCAACCTTTGACTTTGACCAATCAAACTTTGACTTTGACACAAAAATTCAAACTTAATGTTTTTGTTGTCTAAGAGTACCAAGAGGTGCACTAGGATAAGGCGCACTAGAATGTCTGAGAATTATGCCAAACTTCTCACTTGAGGTGCCCAGAAGGTTAGGTTAGGGTTTGTTGCAGCTACATAATTAGAAACCCTAGCTGTAGCTGCAACTGGTGCCATAACGAGCTTAACAAAGAAATTCCACCCTACCTTCCAGTGGTTAGAATGTCTTGGAGGTGGTGTGGGCCCATAACCTAAAATTTCTCACCATTCTCTTTAAACACAAGAATCGTCGCCGCAAAGCTCCCACTAAAACTAGGTTTATCACAAACCCAAGATAAAATTTCTCTATCAAAAAACAAGTATAACAATGCATACAAATTCTTATGCAAAATAGAAAGAACAAAAATGACATACACACAGTACATAGAGATTCACCTTCAAAATCCTTAACCAGGAAAACCAAAAAAATCTAGATCTACACCTCTCTATTCTTCCATGAAAACCAACAAAACTTAGAGTCACACCTCTTTATTCTTCATTGTATTAACTTGACTATACATAGTTCAATAAATAATAGAAAGGTGTGGGTCTAAGCTTTGTTGGTTTTCCTAGCTAAGGGTTTCCAAGGTAAATCCATGTGTAATGTGTGTGTGCCATCATTGTTCTTTCTATTTTGATTAAGAATCTATGTGCATTGTTTCACTTCAAAGGTTTAAAACTAAGAGAAATGGGTAATTTCATTAGTAAAATGGACAAGGAAGCTAGAGGTTGGGGTTTAAAAATGTTTGCATCTTTAGTCGGTCCCTAGTATGGAGGATAGTCTATATTGAAGGGTTGTAGGGAAAGGTTATTAATTATAAATATTTAAGAAGCATGTCTTTTGAATATTGGATCAAGAAGGAAAAGAAAACCTTACAAGGAGGATATATTATATGGAAATATGTGGTAATTGGAAAGTAGGCAGCCTAGAAGATTGGAAGAGGGAGCAAGGTGAGAATAGGGGAAGACCCCTAGATTGGTTGTAAGGGAAATTTCAGATTGTCTAAAGCTTTGATAAGTGATCTCCATTTCAAAGGGATTTAATTCATGAAGAATGTGGCAGTGAATGTTGGTAGGTATGTGTGGGCTCGGGGATGGAAGTTGGCAAAATACCTGAATCTACATCACGTAAAAATTGAGAAATGGAAACATATTGTAGATGTTTTAGTTGCAGGGTGCAATAAACTTTTTGATCAACAAGACTTAATCAAATGGGCTAAAAATAGGGGTTTGGAGAATATACAACGTAATTGGGGTATTTAGCAAAGATGGAAGAAGGTCAATTTATAAAAGTAGTCTAGTGGTGGTAGATAGTTTGGAAGCTAGAATGCCCACTAAAAGATAAAAAAATTCTCTAGTTAGCTTTAGATAACAAAACTCTGACTTGGGAAAATTGCCAAAATAGGAACATGCAAGTTCTTAAGCGATGCAATATATGTAAGGACAATGACGAATTTTTTCATCACTTGTTTGTTTCTTGTATCTTTTCTAGAGCAATCTAGTTTGAAATTCTTTATATTTCAAGTGGTAAAAACGAGTGGGAGAAAAGGACCTTGGTAGATTTCTTGTACTCTTAGATTGCTAAGAAATGTGAAAAAACCTTTAGGGTTTTACCATGTTTTTCAAACTAGGGTATTTAGCTTTGCAGGGACAAAATTATCTTTCAAGGTATTGAGTTAAGCCCAATGCATATATTTCATAAAATCAAGTGTGCTTGTGATGGTTGTTGGACAACAACAAAAGAAAAGGAAGATAAAGTTACAATGAACCTTCTATCAACTAAGGTTAGGCCTAGGATTTTTTGATGGAGCTTGGCCCTCCAAGACTGTGTAGGGTTGGTGTTTTGTTTTTCTTAATCAATCTCATTATGACTATTAAGATTGATGTTGTGAGAGTTGTCTTCAAAAATGTTCGGAAAATCCACAGTATTATTATTTGTTTGTCGATGTTTCGGATCCATATCAGGATCCATCTTCAGGACTTGAAGACGGATCCTGATATGGATCTGTAACATTGAAAAAATGAATAATAACATTGTGTATTTTCTAAACAATTCTAAAGACAATGTCATTATTTCAATTTGAATTTCGTTGTTGGGTATGGTACAAACAATTGTTCTAAGCTCTTTTTGGCTCCTGATGAAAATAGAAACAAACAAAGGCATCAAAAAAGTGCAAGTCTTTGGAGACTCTAAGATAATGGTTGATTTGGTAAATAATGTTTGATGAATAGAAAATTTGGCTTTAGAACCTAATATGAACCAAGTCTTGGAGGTAAAGAGGTCCTTTTTGAAGAACTTTATTTCTCTCATGTATACAAGAGGGACTCCTCTCCCAACAAGATTTTAGAGAAGGTTCACAAGCTTCATCTTTTGATAGAGCCTTGTAGTGATGTGGGGCTATATTTTTAGTTTATTTTTTAGTTGTTTTGATGATGATTAATTTTGTTCTAGATACTGCATCTGTTTGGAGCCTTACGGAAAATAGGATGACAAAGTCCTTTTATTAATGTGTAGTGATAGTTTAGAAGCAAAACCATCTACAAGATAGGCATGAGGCTAATATTTTTTGAGCCAATATTGGCAAATATGATGTATATTCTAATTTCATACTTGAAATATTGAATATTCATTGAAAAAGAAGCACGATGCATATATATCCGGTAAATATAAAAAATAACACAACACAAATTCAACAAGTAAGACGAAGTATTGTTGTATTTAGGCATTAGGGGGCGTATAAAATGTCATTTATATTTGCATAGGGAGAAGCAAGGTGCATTTTATAGCCCAATATCAAAAATATTTTAACATACATCCATCCATTTGTGGATCACATTTCATCCAAAATTAAAAATAAAGTAATAATACATCTAATGTCAACTAAATAATAATCATTCAAAGATCCATATATAGGAATTTTTTCCAGGGTAGATCCATGTTAACTTGGATCTGTTAAGTATGGGGAGATTCCAGTCTCATTGTTTTTTATCCCTCTTGATGCATATTAGTCTCATTTTTTGTTTTATCCCTCTTGATGCATATTAATTCTTGAGTTAAGATGGAACTACATTGTTCATAAATATAAAGAATAATATGACAACTATTTGACTACAACTTAAACATGGTATGGTTGCATTTCCATAGAAATAAGCATTTTAAGAGTAATATTTCAAACTAAATCCTATTATTTAGGAATGGTTTCAAAACTAATTCCTACTTTTTATTATATAAACCGTTTTCAAACTTTACAAATAATGAGAATAATATTTTTTAAATTAAATGTGTTTGCTCCTATATATATTCTACACACTTAAACATTTTTTTAAGAATCTAAAATGATTTAAATTATTAATACACACAACTAATATATCTCAAATAATTAACTAACTTATCAATATTTACAAATGCAAATGCCTTTTTTCAATAGAAAATTTACCCAATTATATTAGTGATATAATTTGTTTACATATCAGATCCAAGACTAGGATCAATGCAGGAGACAAAACATTCCCAAAAAGTAACCCCAGAGATCATAGTCTCATTACAATAGATGCAAACAATGCCAGAATCCAAAAAGGATCTGTAATAGTCAACGATAAGCTAACAAACTAGAAAGTACGATGCTGACTAAGAACAAATCCAGCCAAGAACGGCAAGGGGATAATAAATATTAAGGAAATGTTTAGGGCCTTCCACCCCATTTTTCCATTGAGAGTAGGCAATCTGGACTTCTAGTTCCTTTAATGACAACTTTGAGATTTGATCAGCTTCAACATTGAATTCCCTATAGACATGCCCAAAACTTATGTCAATAAAGGATTTTAATGATTCTTTTATTTTATCCTTCCAGCCCTCAATGGTACTTGATTGAAGCCTAGCTCTATCGAAGAGACAATCAATTACAACTTTTGAATCCCCTAGGACTTGGATTCTGAGGAAAGACATATGTAATGTCAACCTGAGTGTAGCCCATACACCTAGTAATTCAGCCATGTTATTTGTGCCTCTTGTTGATTAAGGTTGGTTGTCATTGATGTCAACCCTTGAAGAAATCCCCGTAGCACAAAGGTTGGGTAATGGACCCAAGATTGTTTGATGCAAAGATGACTCGTTATTGTCTTGTCATGGTTGATAATAATTAGAAATGGATGAACTCCAAAGTGGTCCCCTTATGGTGAAATCCCTCACGGGAAGATGCTTTGCGGATTGAGTTATCCTAGAAGTATGGTTAGAGAACCCATGTATTTGTGGGGAATAATGAGATGAACACCAACGAATTTTTTAGGTGAAATATCCTAGCTGGATATTTCTTGTCATGCCATTTCAGGTGGTATGAGCGTCACATAACTCCTCACCCGGTTAGAGTTATGGCCATGAGAATTTGGAGAACTTCGGGTTTGAGTAATGGACCCAAGTTTGTTTGATGGATAGCGGTATGAGTTTTGATATATTTTCAGATAATACTATTCTATATGGATATTACATGTCATTCCCTTTCTTTTGGTATGTGAATGTCACATAACTCTCCACGGTTTTGAGAGTTATGGCCTTCACAGTTGGAGGACCCCTCATATGTCATCTAGAAGCCCCAAAGGTCAAAGTAATTAAGTGGTTTAAGAGATTTTAAAAGGTAAATAATAAAGTGAAGTGATGAGTGTGCTATAATTCAAGTGAATACAAAATAAACTAATTCAATAATAAATTTAATGGAGAAATTAGAAATTAGGTTAACCCTAAAATAATGAAAGTGGGCAGTGATGAAGATGTTTTTAGGAAGCTACTTGGAAGTATAAATAAGAGGAAAGGCTCTTATTTGGAACACATGAGAATATTGAATAACTATAAGTATATGAGGTAACCAAATGATATACAAGCCAAATTTCATAAGGAAGATGAAGAAAAGAAGGACGAAATTGAAGGAAGGATAAATTCTTTTGATGATGCTTTCTAGGTATGTTTTTTTGGGTCATCTCACCATTTTAAGCAATAACTTTTTTCTAGAATGATTCAAAATGTGAAATTGTTATTCCATTGAGGAAACATATCAAGTATCTATGTTAATAGAATTCAGATTGTGGGTCATTGTATTTTGAGTTACACAAGGTGGAAAAGTGGGTTTGTGGCTAGTCCTACAAAACTAGTCAAAAACTAGGTGTTCAGTCAAAATGTCATAACTTCTTCATGTATATACAAATTCACTAAGACAAAATGTGTTGGTTATAGTACAGTCTTTGGTATGTTTTAACATTTTCTATCAATTCAACAAATATTCCATCGGGGCAGCTCTGAGGTTCTCTAGAATAAGCCGGAATTTAGCAAGGTGTGCCATTTTGCCATAACTCCTTTTCTGAGGAGGTTACAAGTAGTGAGACATTGGAGGAATTGAATAGAAACACACTTAAGAAAGGTGTATATCAGGTTTCAAGTATTTGGTATTCTGGTACAAAGTTATGATTATTTCAAATTAGGGGTTGTTGACTAATCCAAAACTAGTCTGTGAGACTAAGAAAAGTTTGATGTAAATGTTAGTCTCTTATTGTTTAAAGTTAAGGAAGGTTTGTAGTTATGTGATCATATACACCAGGTCTATTACTGAGAGTTATAAATCATATTTGGATGATAGAAATTGATTGATGAGGAAAAACTTGGTTGAGGTACAAGTTGGGTACATGGATTTGGAACAAGTATGGTTGATGAGTTGCTGCCACATAGGAATTAATGCAGTTGATGATGTTGGTACATATGAGTTATAGTTGATGAGTAGTTGACACATGATTGTGGTACATACTTGGAACATGGTTGGTTGCACTTGTTTATAGTGCAGGTTGATTCTGATTGTTTTAGTGCAAGGTTGGTGTGGTTGCACTTGTTCATGATACGAGGTTGGTGCATGGTTGATGCACTGACATAGTGAGGTTGATTACAAGTTGAGTACAGGTTGATTCATGGTTGAATGCATGGTTGAGTTTTATTGGTACATGTTTACAATGGTATATCCGCAGTGATAGTGTGATGGTTCCATCATTCTACTTTTGCCCAGCCTTGGGTGGTTGAATAGCAGAGAGCAGGGCAGTGGTTGTATCCTACCCTTCAAGTTGCCAACTAAGAAAATAGGGGTTGTATCCACTCCTACGGATTTGTATCCATAGAATTGGGGAGTTGGAGCTTCCCTCGGGTTGCTTTGAGAAACTAGGGGGTTTGGAGCCTCATTCTAGTTAACAATTTGGGCTTTCAAAGGAAGTTAGTGCTTCCAATGAATGTAATTCTTCAAGACATATAAGATAAATTAGGTGGTTTTTCTCTGGGATTTGGGTTTCCAAGTAAATGCTTGGTGTCTTGTGTATGTGTGTGATTGTTCATTTTTTATTGCTCATTGTTGGATAATTCTACATTTATATACTTAGTTATTTGGAGAAAAATGATTATAAGTACACTATTATTGATTCACCCCGCTCTCAATAATCCAACAATTGGTATCGAACAAATTCCTTGAGGAAATTAGTTTAACCTTAACTGAAAGGTAGATCATGGAAGGGACAACTCTATAAAATGGAATACCACACTTTGATGGATAGATGTTTTCTTTTTGGAGCATAAGGATGAATACATATATACAATCATGGGGGTTTGAAATTTGGGAATCAATTGTACATGGATACGGTATGAGTAGTTCCACAAACAAATGACAAGGATTGGAACTTGGTGAGAATAGTTAAACTGAAATGCACTTTTGAATGGTCTCGGTGAAGCAGTATTCACCAAAGTTGCACATTGTAAATGCAACCAGATATTTGGGACAAGCTTGAAATATTTATGAAGGAGATACAAAAGTCAAAGCAAAACTTCAAATACAGTCCAATTGAACAACTAAAATGAAGGTATGTAAAGAATATTGCGACCTACTTCTTAATAGTTGTGAAGCAATTGAATGCAATTATAGGATTGGGAGAAGCAATCGAATAATTTGTCATTGTTCAAAAGGTACTAAGATCTCTTCCTACAGATTCCAGCCTAAGAATATCAACACTAGAAGAAAGATTGGATCTGAACTCAATAAGCATGGACAAACTACTTGGAATCTTCATAGCATATGAAATGAGAGCTGAATAGTAAAATCTAGATGTAAAAGAAGCAGCTAAAGAATCCAAAGATCAAGAAAAAATAAAAGGAACAAAGAAGAATATGAAATAGTGACGTCTGGGAAGATGATGAAAAGTGGCCAACTTCATCAAAGACTAAACAAAGGGAACCAATGGTGGGTATAGAGGTGGCTTCCTTTAATTTGTTTTAGTGTGATGGTATTGTTCATTTTGCTAACAAATTTCCTCATAGAAAAAGAGAAATGATTAAGTTATAAAGGTGACACACATTTAAAGGCAAAGAACTACAAAGAAAGATTTCAAGAAAATCTTATGCATCGAAGAAGACATATCATCATCAGAAGAAGATGAAATCAATGTGATGAGCGGAAGAGTTCTATTCATGGAAGTAAAGATTACGACAAAGACTCAGAAGAAGAATATGGAAAATAGAAGAAGATTAGCAGAAGAAGTCAAGATGAAATTGAAGAGGTAGAAGTTATTATTGAGAATAATTAATGTGTGCCCTTGAATGTTATCAAAGAAAGAAAGAAAAACAAAGAAACTATAGCGAAACTAGACGCGAAAAAGGACACTCGAGAACTAGAACAAATGATCACAAGATTGAAGGTTCAAAATAGAAAGAAGATAAAAGAATTGAAGAAACCTTTGAAAAGAACAAGCCAGAACAAAAATGACAAGATCATTGGTAATTTGGAGGCAGAGATTGTCACACTAAGAAAGCATATTCAAAAAAATACTGATAGCTCAAAAGTTCTGGATGACATTGTCAGGTAGTCAAAATCTCATCTTGACAAAGTCTGGACTTGGATCTGATGAGACAAAAAAGTCAAGCTCCAAAATAATAGAGTAAGAAACAAATCCAAAAGCTATGTAGGAAGCTTGATCAAAGGGGATAGGAAGATGTTACAGGAAGATTCTGGGGACCTCCTCCCATAGAAGATTGATTCGAATCAACAATGATGAGATAGGCACGAAAAGAAGAAGTTCATAGAGCACCTTCTTCGGAAAGATCTTATAACTCGGGTATCAAACTATATTTTTGGATTATGTTATGCATGTAATAATTTTGGACATAAAGTTGTAGTGCGAGCTAACAACTTGAACAATAACAACTTAGAGTCATACACAAAGGGTTACTCAAGAAGACCTAGTGAAACACAAAGAAATTCTGAGTTTGAATCTTTGAGAAATTGAAGTGGAATGTTACAAATGTAACAATTTTGGACACGTGGCCAAAAATTGTAGAATGACAGTCAATCCTAAAGAACCTCAATAGAGCAACAATAGTCACAAACAAGAACCTCGAAAAAAATGACATGGATAAGAAAGCGAAATCAATATAGAAATGAATAATACACACTCTCTATACAAGATAAGAAGAAGAAACCGCGGTTTGTATGTTGGCGATAGATTATTTTAAAACACATGACAGTAGTAAGACAAATTTCTTACATTGTGAAAGAAAAATAGGTCGGTCTCCTTGGAAATGATAATTTATCAAAATCATTTTAGAAGAGCCGCAATTATGAATTTAGAACAAGAATAAAAAGGCACAAATGTGTAATATGCCGGATATAAAATGTATCTGCAGAACATAAATAGAATGCTAGTAATGGTAGAATAAAAACAATATAACATTCTACAGTAACCTTTGAAATGATATAAGAATAACAACGAAATAGCTATGATCGAAAGCAATTCACTTGTCTCTTCGAGGGGCAACCTCCAGTTGGCAGATCTCTATTACAATAATATCCAAGCTGAGGCTATCATACCCTCAACTCTAATTTATACTAAAAAGAAGCATCTGGGGGAAGATCATACAGAAGCGGGAAACTTCTAATGGGTCTTCTTATCATGTATTCTATTTTATTGAAAGGCCTTATTAATATTGACCTTTATTACAGCATCCCGAATATATTGTTCTACCTATGTGGGTTAGGACCCTAACATGTTAAGCCTCCTTAAAAAACCTTGTCCTCAAGGCTTGAGATGAGAAATTTATTGCAGAATGGTAGTTGTCTCCCAAGTGGCGTCTTGCTAGAGTTGTATCCTTCCAGGAATAGCACTTCCTTGATGGTTCTCGGCGTGAAGCGGCAGCTCTGCAGCTAGTCAAAGCTACTTGGATGTAGCAAAATGGATCCTTCTTATTGCTTTGGAAGGTTGGTTTTGAATTTGGCATAGCTCGATCACCTTCTTTAAGCATGAAACATGAAAAAACACAATGTAGCCGAATGGTTGGGAAAATCTAAATGATAGGAGACTTGTCCCACATTCTTGAGCTTACTTGGTATAGGACCATAAAATTTGGGTGCTAACCCGACAATATAGAGCCTTGAGGAATTTTTCTTGTAATGTTGTGATGAAGAAATGCGATCCCCTTCTACAAATTGACATTAGGAAGCGACCTTGATACGCTTGTTGCTTCATGCGATTATGTGCCATGACCAAATTCTCTTTAGTATGGAGAATATCCTCTTGAGTTATAAGTGTTAGGTCAACCACCAGGACCTTCGAGCTGCATTAAGTATGAAAGTGAAGGTATTACGTCATATCACAGCTTCAAAAGGAGTCATATTATTAGTTGTATGGTATGAAGTGTTGTACCACCATTTGACTAGGGTAACCATTGAGCCCATGATTTTGATTTTTAGAGGAAAAAAACATCAAATATGTTTCCAAACACTTTTGACAACTTCATATTGGCCATCGGTCGAGGATGATAAGTTGTGTTGAGATGCAATTTCATGCCTTGTATCTTGAGCGATTCTTGCCAAAATTGCTTGTGAAAGTTGGAGTGCGATAAGAAACAATGGAGTGTGGCATGACATGAAGCTGGAAGACATGATCCATGAATATGCCAGGCCACCATGGATTTTGTAAGCAGTGGTGAAGAGCACAAAAATAGGCATACTTGGAAAGGCGTCAACAACCACCATGATAGCGGTTATTTCCCAATTTGGGTAAGTGTTAAAAAATCCATGGATAATATCTTCAAATAGTAGGTGGAATCGGGCGCAGTTGTAGTGTGCCTTAATTTGATTGTTTCTCCCCTTGTTGTGTTGACACATCACATTGGTACAAAATTAGATGGCCTATTTCGCCACCATTGAAAAAGAACGTTTGACTGTCATAGGTTTTGGTGAACTTCAGTGCCCTAACGTGGGTGTAGCATCAAACTCGAGAATGTAGTAGTTGAAGCTTTGATTGTTTACTTAAATACAAATGGCCTTTGAATATAAGTTCCTCATGGAGCTAAGAGTACCCTAGGAAAGCTAGAGCATTAGTACTGCAATTGGTGGATCAGCTGCGAACTTTTGGGATCTTGTAGCCATTCACAGCGAAAGCGGCAGAACTGTCCCAAGTTAATGAATGAAAGAGAAAAAAGGATCCTTCATATTCATATTTTAGGAAAAGTGCATGCGCAACCATTGTCTTTTCCTTTCTTATAAATGATCTCATAATCATATCGAAAGAGTTTAGTCACCCATTTTTGTTGTTCGGGGAAACGTTTTATAAAATACTTGAGGCTTTGATAGTGCAATGCTTAATTTGGAAACATTTCCCCCAATGATAAGGACACCATAGATCCATGACATGTAGAATAGCCAACATTTCCTTTTCATCGATGGATTTGCCTAGATTTATTTTAGATAGTTGCTTGCGCAAGTAAAGGCCCGGAGGTCGTCCTCTTACATAGAAGGATAGCACCAATTCCTTTCACGAGGCATCACATTCCAACCTAAAGGTCTTTGTGAAATCGAGGAAGAAGCGGACAAGTGGTGCACATGGCCATCTTCAGGTTTGAAAAATCTTGAAACTGTTCTTTGGGAATTTGATGAAAATTTCTTTTAGGAGAGTAGTGAGAGGTGTTGCAATCTTCCCATAGTACTTAACAAACTTGCGATAATAACATATTAAGCACAGAAATCCACTCAAATGTAAGAGTCTTTGGGTAATGCTAGTCTTGCATAGTTTCAATATTTTTAGGATCCACCTAACACCATCTTTTCAACAGTTATTGAAGTATTCTACTTGAGGGCACCAAAGCACATTTAAATTTGTTTGAGAAAAGTTACAGTGTTGTGAAAATGAATGGAGAACTCGATCACATGAGCAAGATATGGTATGTCTAGGTTTTGCTATATATGAGGATATCATCAAATAAAACTAAAGACAAAATCAGGAAAAGTTGGTGCTGAGAGAGTAGATGGAGAACTCGATCCACATGAGCAAGATGGTATGTCTAGGTTTTGCTATATATGAGGATATCATCAAATAAAACTAAGGCAAAATGGCGGAGAAAAGGATGGAATACATGATTCATGAGGCTTTGGAAGGTGGAGGGGGCATTACACAAGACAAAGAGAATGACTAGAAACTCATAGTGGCCCTCATGAGTTCTAAAGGTAGTCTTGGTAATGTCTGCCTCTTTCATACGTATCTGGTGGTAGCCCGAATGAAGATCCAGTTTAGTGAAGAATTGGGTGCCACTCAATTCATCCAGGAGGTCATCAATGACAGGAATGGGGAATTTGTCTTTGATGGTATTTTTTTTTAGGGCACGGAAGTCGGGACACATCCACCAAGAACCTTCTTTCTTCAGGACCATGACCATAGGAGACGAGTAGGGGCTCGTACTAGGGTGGGTAACACTTGCATTAAGGAGTTCCTGAACCATTTTCTCAATTTCATTTTTTTGGGAAAAGGGGTGACGATACAGACGGATATTGGGAGGAAGACTTCCGGGTACAAGGGGAATGGAATGATCATGAACACCATGGGAAGGAGGGAGGCATTGGGGAGTGGAAAAGATCGATTTATGTTTAGAAAGGATGGCTTGGAGGTCTTGTAGTACCGAGGGTGTCTCTATTACTTGTATGGCATGGAGTTGGGCGATAACACCAGAATGACCCTTTTTTAGAAGCTTTTCCATGCGATGGGAACTAATGATCTCAGGTGAACCAGCGGTAATGCCTTGGAACTTATATCGGTGTCCCTCCTGGTCGAATTGCATGGTTAAGTCTTTAAAATCCATGAGAATGGGACCCAAAGTCCTTAGCCAGTCTTCACCCAACACAATGTCACAACCTCCCATGTCAATAGAAAACATATGGGATTTCAGGTGGTAGTCGCCAATTTGGAGACGCACATTTTCACAATGCCCTCCACATTTCATGGAACCACCATTGGCAATCGTGATTTGGAAATTATTGACGGCATGCATGTAGCAATGAGTTTCTTAGGCAATGCAGCGATGAATAAAATTATGGGTGTTTCCACTATCAACCAGAATGATGACCTTCTAATTCTTGATGTAGCCAATTAGTTTGAGGGTTTGGGGAGCGGAGAAGCTAGTGAGAGCATTGAGGAAAATGACTAGTTCTACTTCGGGAGGGTCTGAGGGAGGGGTTATGTCAGTCGATTCAGGTGACTCAGACACAGAGGGAGTTTCTTCATCTTCTTCCGAAATCTCCTCGGAGATGGCCATAAAAAGATTTTGTTCTTTACACTTGTGGCCCGGGAAATATTTTTCATCACAGTTATAACAAAGGCCTTTGAGTTGGCATTCAGCCATTTCAACCCTGGTCAATTTTTGGATCTTTAGTGGAGCAGAGGAGGTAGTGGTATTTACTGGTTTAGGATGAGGGATAAAGGAGGGTTTATGGTTTTGAGAAGATATAACCTATTGTGCTTTTTTATCTCTTTTGGTAGCCTCCACCCAACTCTCAAGCCGAGCCATGAGGACATGGGCCCGAATTTCATCCTAGATGTCGTTGATAAAACACTCTTGGAAAAAGGCATCAAACATGCCCTTTGTTCTAAAATCCAGGCACTCAAAGGTAGCTATAAAGTCTTCCACTATTCCTAATTGTTTCATCTTTGTCAAACAGCCCAAATGGTTGGTGTCAGTGTCAAAGCATTCATAAAGATCTGCCACAAAGTGTGTCAAAGCAATATACCCTTGACAAGAAGATTTTCTCCATTGCCAACGTTCTTGATCTAGATGGAGAACACCATACTAGAGTTTGGCCAAGTCATTTGTAATGACGTATAAAGACAAGTAATGTTCCATTTGGGTTACCCAACTAGTGGGGTTCGAGCCATCAAATTTGGTCACATCCACCCGCGAAAGGCGTAGGTCACGTTGAAAGTGATGGTTCTGCAAGGTATGGGAATGAGAGGAATGGTCACCTTTAGTATGTGGAGTTAAGGAAGAGGAAGGGTTATCTGTAGGGATATGTAGTTTGGTGCAGAGTGTCGAACAGACTGATTCAAGCTAGGTGGTGAGGTATTGTTTGATTTTCCCCATTGAGGATTGCATGGTTGTATTGATGGCAGCAACATTGACACTGAGTTGTTTCACTTCTTGTTGGGTCTCATTGAGACCAAATTGCAAGGTGTTGAAGCGAGCTTCCAAGTCTTGGCTATGAGTATGGGCCATAAGGATGGGGAAACTGAAAAGGGGTGGGCGAGGTAAAAAAAAATTCTGAAAAATGATATGGATGAATGTGATAAGGGCGAAGAAAAATCCGTTCACTAGAACAAAAACCCCTAGCACCCTTATCTACAATTGAACCAAACTGTTTTGAAGAAGCCAATAAGGATTAATTTTGGAATAAGGCCATGAATGAAGAATTGGATCAAATAGGGAAAAATGACACTTGGGAACTGGTTCCAATACCAAACAATAAGAATGTGATCAGCCCAAAATGGGTTTTCAGGAATAAATTAAATGAAGATGGAAAAGTTACAAGGAACAAAGCTAGATTGGTATGTAAAGGATATGCACAGATTGAAGGAATCGACTTTGAAGAGACAATTTCCCCAGTTGCCAGAATGGAAGCAATCTGGTTGCTTTTAGCCTATGCATGCTCCAAAATTGTTAAAGTATATCAGATGGACGTAAAATTAGTTTTTATGAATGGGGAACTTGAAGAAGAAGTCTACATTGAACAACCAGAAGGATTTCAGTTATCATAGAATGCAGATTATGTGTAAATTAAAGAAGGCCTTGTATGCTCTAAAACAGGCTCCTAGAGTGATGCAGGAGCATCGCAGTTACCCAAGCGAGCGTGGAGCCAGCGCATGTGTTTTTAAACACATGACATATTGATTTGAAAAACTTTTGAAAATGAAGCGCCAAACCTTTAATGAATCCTTTATGAAGGAGCGCCTTTTGTATGTTGTATCAGACCTCGAGCCATACGCTCTTGTTTGAAATAGATAGGAGGCATTTAATAGATTTAATGCAGGTAGATAGGATTTTATTTCCAGATTAGACAATTTTAGAGTTCGAGAGGGAAAATGGATATAGACACCCTCATTGTATCATTGTAACATTAGAATCAAGCATTCAGAAGAAAAGAGAAAGCAGAGAATTGTGTGAAGAACACCCATGTACAGGCATTTGAATTAATAGAAAAGAGTTTTTTATTCAAATTCATGGTTGGTGTTGTTTCTCTGTGTATGTTGTTTATGTGCTCATGAATGTTTGTTTTGTTATGCATTTGCTTTGTATATGTTGTGCATGAGATTTCAGGTTTGTCAAACTGAAGTCTGAGAGAGAAAGGGAATGAGTTTCAATTGTTTCTCTATCTGAGCCAGGAGATTCCTGCAAAGAGTGCAGTTGAATTCATCCACAAGGAGTGCGTTGATGAGGGCTCGATAGTTTAACTTTTGTTCTTATCTTCCCAGAGGTGGAGGTGGTTCATTTCAGCCGCGCAAGAGTGTGCAGGTTGAAGGAAGACGTCTCAGTGGTTAATCTGAGAAAGGGTAGCCAAAGACTGTTGTTGCCATAGCTGCACAGAGTCTGACAGATTCCACACTTGGAAAGTTGTTGAATGCTGAGCACAAGCAATGCACGCAAGCTCAGGAGGTATAGCACCTTTGGGATATTGTTGAAAGGATAACCTAGGAGGTTTTGGGTTAAGAGAAGGGTCAAGCAGAGTTTTCAGGCGCAGGCTTGGAAAGCAATCCCTTAGAAGGAAATCTTAGCCATCCTAGAAAATCCTCGAGGAGGAGAATAGACGGTCAGGATTCGCAGGACAAAACAGCGAATTCCTGTCCATCGTTAGATCTGGGAAAGTTGCACACGGGTTAAGTCTTGGTGTGCAGGGGAGGAACCCGGGAGTCATCGGGACTCGACTCATCGGAGAATCGGATTCTCCAGGAACATAGAATTCTCATAGGGAGAAATCGCGATTAGCGATTTCCCGAAAGGATTATAGCCGTAGATCCCAGACTGGATACGTGTCAGTAATCCGGAGAGTCGGGGTTCGGCATTCGGGGTTTTCCCATGCAAAGGAAACTCTACAACTGAAATCATGATCTCGCGATACCCGATAGCGCGACGAGGAGGGGTGATGCGGAGGAGAGCACCCGCACGTGCATCGGGGTTTGGCATTTCGGGGTTCTGGGTGTTGTGAGAATCATTGCCACAGGAATCGCGAATTCCCAACCCACGAAATTCTGATTACCCTTGGAGTGGGACCACAGGCATCAGAGTAGAAGACAGGTGGCATCAGAGATCGGGGATCGGAGATCCCAGGGGTGTGAGTTCTTTGCATTGCAAACTCACAAACTCCGAAGTTCCGATAGGGAATATGGGCCTTAGTCTCGTGGACTGGCAGGTCACATACGAGGAGAGTTAGGCAAAGGGGTTAAAGAGCGTAGCGGACCATCGGAGATCGGGAATCGGGGATTCTCACGAGCAGTGATCCACAACAATGTAAATTCTGATTTCCCGATAGGGTAATTCCCGATAGGAGATGAGGAAGGTGTGAAGTGGATATTCCATCGGGTTTCGGGGATTGAAGAGACCCGAATCCGTGAGTGCAGGACTCGCGATCAAGTGAGTTCCGATTTCCTGATAAAGTAAAGGGAGATCGTCGGAGGAGCATCATGTGGGTGCAGAAAAATCCCGATAAGGGATTTGAAGAGCATTTTAGCTCTTCGGGCCAGGGAAAAAGAAGGTCATGGTGGTAGCAGACGTGCCTCGAGTGGCCGTTTGTGTCAAGTGGTATCAGAGCGGGGATTAACTCTTTGTTTTCTGCGACAGAGAGAAAAGAATAATTCACCATGCCACCCCAAAGAGAAAGGCAATCACCTGATCCAGAAGACAGGGATGTGCGAAGAAGAGGTAGGCCGACAGGGAATCCGGAGATGGAAAGGCAGATACATGATCTCAGAGCGAGATTGGAAGATATGGAAGCAGCGTAGAAGCGCACAGCAGATGTTGGAGATCTGAGTGACTCTAAAGGTTAAGTGGAAGCCGAACAGCAAGGAGAAGTTGCAGCCGAAGATGCAGCCAATGAGCGGTTAATTAAGGCTATCGCTCGGATGAGTTCAAAGACAAAAATGGACATTCCAGTCTATGAAGGAATTCTGGATGCAGAAGAGCTTCTAGATTGGATCAGAGCTCTTGACACCTACTTCGATTATGAGGATATCGAAGAGGATAAAAAGGTTCAAGTAGATAGACGTTCCAAAGGCAAGCAAAAGATCAAAAGCTGGGATCGAATGATTGCGAAGATGAAGGAAAAGTTCATCCCAAGGGATTATCATATCACACTGTTCAGGAGAATGCAGAACCTGAGACAGAAGTTGATGACGGTGAAGGAATACACCGAAGAATTCTACAAGCTCAATATTAGAGCAGGTCATCGGGAGAGCGATGATGAAAAAGTAGCCAGGTATATGAATGGCTTAAGATACGATATCCAGGA
>SNQJ01S0070856.1:107213-120634 GCA_010110895.2 Picea sitchensis
GTGATACCTATAGGTGTCTGAGGTAACCAAAGGATATCTAAGCCAAATTTCTGAGGAAAGTGAAGAAAAGAAGGCCGAAATTCAAGGAAGGATAAATTCTTTTGATGATGCTTTCTAATGTATGTTTTTTTTAGGTCATCTCACCATTTTCGCAATAAAAAAATTTCTAGAATGATTCAGACCATGAAATGGCTATTCCATTTAGGAAACATATCCAAGTATATCTGGTTTTCACCCGATTTGGGTTTTCACGTAAAACACTAATGTACTATGTATGTGTGTGATTGTTCATTTCTTATTGCTCATTATTGGATAATAATTCTATATTGATATAACACTTGGATTATTTGGAGAAAAAGGATTATAATTATTCTATTACTGATTCACCCCCCTATCAGTAATCCAACACCTCTCCCACAATTAAAAATCCATTTATAAACAGTCAAATCTGGTGTTTTAACAACACCACCAGCTCCACTAATTTGGCCATCTAGCTGAGTAGCTCCATCAAACCAAGCTGAGATAAAATTCCTTTTAGATTGGATCGTAATAGAATGCAATGGAGCATATTTTTGAGAATTCAATCCAAAAATTTGAAGGCCTAAAGTTTTAAAGATCATTGTGTGAATTGATGGCTTTTTCTCCTCAAATATAGTTGTTTTTATTTCTAACCAGATGAACCAACAAGTGTGCGCTGCAACCAAAGTTGGGACAGATTTATCATTCACCCAGGAATTAAAACAAGCATTCAAAGAGTTTCCTTTCTAGCAGTTTTTAAATTTCAAAATCGTAGCCAATCTCTCCCAAACTGAAATAGTAAAGGCATGGTGAATAAAAAGATGATTGGAGCTTTCATATCTTGTAGACAGAGGTAACACTGAGACGGTCCTTCCCAGCCTCTGGAATTCAGGTTTTCCCATGTTAGAATCTTATTCTCTGCAGCTAACCAAATGAAGCATTTTATTTTGGGCTGCAAGTCTCATTTCCATAAGAACTGTCTCCATCCCAATACCTTTTTTAATCCCTGAGTAGATAGCAAAGCCAGATAAATATTATTTACAGTGATGATTCCATGAGGTTTCTCTGAAATTGATTATATTCAAATCCTAAATCTCTTGAAAGTCCTAAATCCGAACTGGATAACCATAAAGAAAAAGAGTGATGATCCATGATTCTCTTCACCTGTCAGAGAGAAGTGATATTTCGATTTTTTAATGCAGCTAAAAGAGAATGTGAGATGAATGCCTTACAAATGGTTCACCAATGATGTTAACATCAATGAGAGAAAAGGGAGACTTGATCTGCCTAGACCAACTTACCAATTAAATATTTGATAACTTGAGTGGACAAAGAGAGAAGTTTCCTTTAAGAAGCTGGTCACACAAATTCTATATATCATATTCTATATTTATAATTTAAATTAATTCTATATATCATGTTTTATATTTATAATTTAAATTATATCAATAAATTTGTAGTTTTCGATCTTTTTTTTATTGGATTCACAATCTAGTGAAATTCTGTATATCATATTCTATATTTATAATTTAAATTATAATAATAAAATTGTAATTTTCAGTCTTTTGTATTGGATTCATAATCTAATCTAATTCAACTCATATATATTAATTTTTTACATTTCTATATATCATATTCTATATTTATAATTTAAATTATATTAATAAATTTGTAGTTTTCAGTCTTTTGTATTGGATTCATAATCTTTTTTTTTCCAGTACAAAATTAGCTCATTATATTAGTGAAAATATAATTTTTTACATCTTCAAGACCCCACAAGAGTCCATAGTAGTACTAGTCCCTAAACCATGCTCATAAAAACAACTACACACACATCCAAGCAAGTAGGCAGCAAAAAGAGATACAAAAACAGGGAAAAATACCCCAACAGAAACTAGAAAATGAGCTAAACAAGTAGTCACATGCCCTCAAAGGACCTCGAAGTGTTTACTCAACACTGCATGCCCCTAAAGGACCTCTAAGTGTAAACTAAAACACCGCACACCCCCTGATTGGACCTCAAAGCTCTGTTCCAAAACCTCTTCAAGCCCAGGAGGAAAGGGATAAGAGGGTCAGAAAACCAAAGAGAAAAACAAGGAAACGTTTGCAACAAATCCCTGAAGCCACCACTACCACAAAAACGTTGACGCTATCATCCACCCAGATTCAAGCCTTCGAACACACGAACGTTGTTCGAAGAGAGAAAAAAGCCTCACTAGTTCTAGCAGCCTAAGGCATAGGGAAACGTTTCAGAAAATACACAGCTTCAAATCTCCTCGGCCCCCTAACAGCTGCCACAAAGAAGTCGTTACCACCTGCAGGAAGGTCCTCGTGCCCATATTGACGCACCACCTATAATCCTGCACCATCGTCACATGAATCATCCACCACCGCCACCCGAGACCCTCGAATCTGCCCAATCCCACCCGCCCTGGATGGGTCTTTAGCCCACACTCACCCTTCACCAAAGGAGGTCAGGGATGCGGCTAACGAAACCTAGTTGCAGAGCTCACAGAGATGAATCCTTTCTCGAAACCCTAGAAACCCTAGAAACCAGACGTGGTTGGAGCTCCCTGCGGTCCAAACACATGTAATCTAATTCAACTCATATATATTATTTTTTTACATTTTGATGGTTGTTGTGGATTCAATTTTTAGCTTATTTTTGCAATGGATTCACAATCTAATTCAATTTATAAAGATGAACTTTATATTATTCGTTTACATTTCAATGGTTGTTTTGATCCAGTTTTTAGCTTATTTGTTTTTTAACTTATTTGTTATAGTTAATGTTTGTTAATGTTTTTTTTGGTTAATTTTGTGAATTAATAATAATATAATAAAATATAATTGGTTTTTTTGAAAATATAGTTGAGGGTTGGTTTAATTGTTCTAGAGTAGGATTGGATAGCTTAATTGTTTTTCAATTGGTGTAGATCTAGACATGCTTCTCTTAATTTGTTTGGAGTTAGGACCTGGTTTACCCAGTTTACCATCCATGGTTCATAGGGAAATAACAGTAAAAAAGAAAAACTGAAAATTTATTTCTACAATGAAATTTCTTGGAGTTGGGCCCTGGTTTACCCAGTTTACCATCCATGGTTCATAGGCAAATAATTGTAGAAAAGAAAAACTGAAAAATTATTTCTACAATGAAATTCAGTGTTATAACAATTCAATTAAGTATAATTATTCATGTCAAATTATTAGAAAATTAAAGAAAAACTAAAAATTTATTTCTACAATGAAATTCAGTGTTTGGTAGTTTTATATATTGATAACAATTCAATTAAGTATAATTATTCATGTCAAATTATTAGAAAATTATTTCAATTTTGACACGATCATCACGTCAAGTTGGTGTGAAGATCCACATGCACCCTGCAATGTTTAGGCTTTAATGTACCAGATCCCCTCTGACCTGGCCCCTTCTGACCTCCTCTACACACGTTGACCGTTGTTTCTCAACGGCTCTGAACGCCACAGAAAAATGGGCATAGAAGGGGAGGTGAAATCACCCTCTTACCGTAACGCCACAGCAAATGACCCAGAGAATGCCAGAGTGCGGCATCCATCCTTTGAGTCGCCTCTACACATGTGAGAAAAATGCCTACAAGAAGAAATGGCTCGAAGCGAGGAATTGAATATGGATGCAGAGTCCTCGCATCCAAAAGCAACACGAGTCTAGATACCTGGAAAATGTATCCCCCAAACCTTGTTTGTGCCTAGGTATGTTATCAAAACCGCCAGGATAGGGGAGCACACGCAATTCATGAGGGACTGTCACACACCCACAACTGGGAATAAATAAATTTCTCTTTTCTTAAAGGAAAGAATCTCCATTCATGGTTCCTAATTTGGAAGATCAGAGAATCTTGTCTGACCTCTTGGTCAAGGATCTCTGATTCTGAGGCCAAACAATTCTCTAAGACCTTGATGGTCTCGTTCTATAGTTAAACACAGAATCTTTCGGCTTCTTGGTGCAGGTTTACGGGCACCCGCGACCTTCCCTTTCGCCCTACTGCGAAAGGTCAGAGTGTCGAGTGTTAGTTCCTTTTGTGTGATAGGCCCCCTCTTGATATGACCTTGGTGATGACCACACAATTGTGGGCACGACCACAAGTGGTTTGGAGTCAAACTTCTTTTGGGCCCACAATTCTCTCACAACCTCCACGTTTCCTCTTGACGAAACCACAGTTTGAATTGTGGTATGCCCTCAATATCTTAAACTCCTCGCAACTCCTGTCTCCATAATGTTACAGGATCATCAATCTCACGATCTTGACGATAATAGCTAAATCGACGATTCAAATCTGCGCCTCTTGGATCTACGGACCAGGTCAGCCTCCTCTAGATCAGTGATCGAGATCTCTTTGCAATTCCGGACTTCAAGAATTCAAAATATCAAACTCGAATTTCTTCCATACTTCAATCCTTCAGAGTTTTCGATCCAAGGACACCTTTCGTACTCAATCAACTGTCCTGCATTCACTCCAGGTGGTTTACCTTTCAACCCAGATCAATGGTCCAATGACCCTCTTCTTGATAGGCAGTCGAGATCTCCTCCAAGTCTCTAGACTTCTCAAATCTCAAATCTCAAACCTCTTTTCCCAAGGGATTTTACCCGAAGATCAAGATCCATTGACGCATGTCTTCCCCAAATCCAACGATCGAGGATTACTTCGAGTCTTTACTCGACATCCATAGAATTGTGCCACATGTCCTCTGAATCCAATGGTTATGAATCACTTTGGGACCTTACCCAGAGTTCACAAATTCACACCATCTGTCCTCTAGATCTAAAGGTCCAAATCTACTTCGGCTCTTCGACACTTCGGGTTTTGGGAGTTTCAACTCTCAAACGGAAATCATGACTTTGGAGGTTGTCTTACCTTTGTTTCTCGATTCCCAATATTCACCCGCGTCAAATCAACGGTCTACAATCCTCCGTGATCCAACGTTCCACATCACATCACAGCTTCGGGTTTTGAAAGTTTAGTCATGCCAATGTGTGAATCTCCCGATGTATGAATCCTCGATATCACCAATCCGATGGTCAAGGAGGGTCTTGATAGATCCTTAGATCTACAGTCTATATCACATCGCAACTTCAAGTTTTGGTAGTTTATTCACGCCAACATACGAATCTCCCGATGTGTGATCTTACGAAGAGTGAAGGGGTCGAGGTGTTAATGCCTGCGCCCTTTCTTCAAATCTAACGGTCGCAACAGACCCTGGGTCCTCCCGATCGGATCTCATTCGTTCATCTTCTAAATGAAAAAGGATATTCCCTTTCTATACTTGGACCTCACTATTCTTCCTGAGCTTTGTCAATTATGAAGGATTTAAGAGCGTTGTGCTCTTTCTCCTAGGCTTAACACTTAGAAGGGTCTTCTGCACTATTCTTGCACTCCTTCATCAAGTCTAGAACTTAAGTGGTTCTCAGTCTCTGCTTGCCTCATAGAGAGCCTATGCATATATGCACTACCTCTCCTGAACTTAACCAACTCCTTCCTCCAAGGGACTCAGAACGATTAGGAGGGTCGACATGTGTACATGAAACTATACCTAAGGTCGACGAACTCATAGTTTGTGGCTCTGGCTTAAGCCACCATGGAACGCAAGCATTTATGAGTATAAAAACACATCCAATTCATATAATTTCCTACTTGCCTAATTACACAATCAAGAAGGAATAAAATGGATACAGTATAATCATTAAGCAAAAATATCCATCTCTGCAACATTCATAGGATATCCAACTTTAATTCACAATACCACTTAAATACACAAGATATGTGATTACTTATCTATTATAGGTGGTATCCAACTAACTTATTGTGGGTGTTTGGCCTTCCACTCTACCATAGGCTCAAAGGCATTCATTCTTAGCACTCTGGCCACCCCCATGCCAAGCCATGATATCACCAGGGAACTCTCGCAGTTCTCAAAGATTCTTTCTTTGTTCAGCTTCTACTCGGGTTCTGTTCTCGACAACTTTTAGATATCTCTCTTTGTTATGGCCTTGGTGAGATTTATCATATGCCCCCTCAGCATCAAGCTTTTGGCCTTCTGTTCATTATTCCCTAAAGAGATACGTGCATCCCCCTTACGAGCTTGTGTGCTCGTCTTCTCTTTTCCACCTGTCTGGTTGTCCATGTGTATCTATCTTACCTTCCTTCTTTTGGAAGGTTCCCAACCCATCACGTTCCTTCTGTTAGAAGGAAGCTTGGGTCTGCAGGTCTCTGTGGTACTTCGGGATGAAATTCTGAAGCTAGACCATGCTCCCATTCATGGGGGTGGTTGATAATTCAACCACTAGTCCTTTCTTCATCAACTAATTTCTCTCCTTGGGATCCGAAGGAGGTTTATCATCCTCATCAAGGGAAATTTGGGGTTATTTGATATAATGAACCCTCTCGTATAGTTTTCACATTCTTCCTCTAGTGATATCATGGCCAGTACTTTCAAGGCTTCACCCCCCATAGTCAGTTATCGACAACCCAAACAATAATACATTTACATTGTCCACATGCCTTAGCATGGTAATCCTATTTTATGATTTAAGTTACAAACTAGGGGAAACAGGGTGTTACAATTCCCTCCCCCTTAAAGGAACACCATCCTCGGTGTTCTTTCTCAAAACACCTGTCATGCCTTTCTCATTCAGTTGTTTCAAAAATATTGGTCTTTCTCTCTCGGTCAGGTCCTTTTTCAGACCCTTAATCTTTGTCACATGATTTCAGTAATTCTTGGACAATCAAGCATGTTAATCATAGTCTTATGCAAAACATTGCATAAAAATTTCTAGGAAATTGTCATAATCTTAGCTCAATAATTATATGTGCATTTTGTGGATTTGTATCCACATGGTTGTTTTGTTATCCAAGCTCATTGTTTTTCCTTGACATACCCATTGGGTGCATGATCCCAATCAATATTTTACAATAACTATCAAGGTTTCATCTTCCTTGTGGTCACTCACCCTCCAAGCCCAGGCTCAGGCATCCCCTTCTCTGTTATACAGTCCCTCGGGTGATCCATCTTGCCCTGCCAAGGTTTTCTCTCACAGGAAGAACTAATCACTATGTGCATGATCCCAATAGTTTACAAGAACTATTAAGGTCTCCTCTTCCTTTCGGTCACTCACTCTCCAGGCCCAGGCTCAGGCATCCCCTTCTCTGCTATACAGTCCCTCGGGTGATCCATCTTGCCCTGCCAAGGTTTTCTCACACAAAAAGAATTCCAGAGACTCTATCGAGTCTTACAGTCGAGGAATCCCTTAGAATTTCTCTGTCGAGGCATCCCTCTAGCTTGTGTTACCTCAACACAATATACTCTAGGCGATCATGACTTACCACGGAATTCTCATGGCTCAGCAGTAGCCATTTTTCATGATTTTACAGCTTTACATCCTTCCGTCTCAGCTAAAGTTAGGGACGAAGGTTACTCTCCTTCTCCCAACTCAATCATAGATAGGGACGAAGGTTACTCTCCTTCACCTTAGTCAGTATTTATTTCATGCGTTCAGATTATATTCTTTCTCACCCGTATCACAGGCATATAAAAATTCACAAGACATCATCATAAAATTTAAATTCAAAATTTTCTTGTAACTTTGTGACCCACAGATATCCAAATTCCACATTTTGTTTCCATATTTGTTTCGCACAAGAAATAGATTCATAATTATGGGACTTTCCTTCCCATAGCGGTTTGGATCGGCAGGCAATTGGTCTTCCTTATGGCTTACAACGCTACCATAATCAAAACTCCCTTGCTTCCTGCACTTTTAACTTCAATCAGCCAAACAAATTGTTAGCTTCCATGCACACACATTTTATTGCACCTTTATAACGTCATCACAGGCCATTTCGGAATTATGCATTCTAACACTCAAATTTACTTTCTCAAAAAATAAATACCATTTCTTGCAGTTTGGATCAGTAGGCAATTGGTCTTCTTTATGGGCTTACATCACTGCCATATCCATGACCCTTTGCTTCCTGCAATTCATTCTTTCCATAGACAAACAAATTGTTAGTCTCTCATGCATCCATGTATATATATATATATTCAAAACCATGCATACTAACATTTCATGACATCTGTATAAACATGAAAAGGGAATCTCATTCCTTTCCTATGCCTCATTTCAACATACCAAACCTTTGAAAACGTAATTCAACATTTTAAAGTATTTAACAAATGTGTCAGTGTTCATGGCCACATTCGTACCCAATGCACTCTTGCATGGATTTCAAGTTTGTCACACTTTACGACAGGTTCTTGACCATGGTCTATTGGAATTTAACCAACCTCTTCCCCTCATTGCTTATTCATTTTCATTCTGGTGCAGACCCCCCCTTCTCTCCAAGGGTTGTGCGACCTCCCGGTCTAGAATCTACTCAAGACTAAATTGAAATAGTCTTTGATTCCCTGCTGGAACCTCTAAGAAACAATCCATAGGTATTTTTATAAAACAAAAATTACACCTGTGTTAACAAGCGCTAAGAGCAAGTCTCCTCCATGTGACCACGCCTTGTGACCACACGCTTATCCGAAAAGGCGCGTCGCGATTTCACGTATCAGCTATATGAGTCAACCACCTCTTCATCCTTCGAACTCCCGAGTTTCAAAATTCCGACAAGGGCCTAGCGCATGCTAGCTCCTCCCTTATCCTCCATCCATATGATCCTTCACTACAACCCGGGGCCAATCCTTCTGAGCGCATCAGGATTTCGCATATCGGGGACTCCCGATGCGATTCACCTCTATTCTCTCAATCCTCTGATACCTAAAATTGTGAAATATTCAGATCAGATCAACGATCCACACTAGCTCTCCAATCAACAGCTATGATCCAGTCGTGAATTCGTGTTTTGCAAATTCTCACAACTCCACCCTTTGACTTTTCCACTTTGCGAGTCAGTGAAATGTTGATCTCTTGCCACATGTCCCCTTTCAATGGACGGTCCCAATGATTTTGAGATTTCGGGTTTCGGGGTTTCGCGAATTTCACTCTGCTTCTTCCAAATCTTCTAGTTTTGCAAAATTCTGATAATTCCTAGTGACTAACCAGTGTGTTACTTCTCCAAGATCTAATGGCATGGAATATTTTGGATCCTCCTGAATGGATATTGAAATCGATCTGATGACTGAGATCGGTTTCCTTATGATAAACGGCTCGTGTTCATCTCCTCTGTCAAGTTCTCGATTAACCTAATTCGATCAGGGTTTTCCTTCGTGACCTTCACGATCTCGATCTATAGTTGATCAAAGGGATTTCTACGATTTCTTAGTAAAGGTTTTTGACTCCCCCCCCCCTCTTTTTTTTCAAAAGAGATCATTTGGTTCAATTGTTATTGAATCATACAATTAATCTTCACTACCAGAGGTTCACACCTCCATCACTCGGTTTCTCCTTTCCGAATCATACCCTACCTGGGTATCCATGGAATACAACTGCCCTTTTAAAATTTCATGCATAACATTAAACAATAAAATATTCCAGAAAGGATTCTTACCCAATATTTTCATACATGTTCTTGGCTGCTAGCACCCTCTTTCTCATTTTTACCTCATCAGCAGTGCTTTTAGGGGGATTCTTATAGTCCTGTCAACAATCTTTCGACCACAGCCTTCCCATGGTCATCCTCTTCTTGAGGTTTCCCATCATTTGTAACCGTCTTCCTCAACAGTTCCAATTTCTTTCTATACACAACATGCATCATTAGTTGTAATATCAATTAAAATGCATGTATCATAACATCCAAATTCATAACTTCTTCAAAATGTCCTAGTATATCTTTATGCACTTCATCACATTATCTTCAAGGGTCTCCATGAATGCAATACAGACAGTTCTCAACTGTTTCTGCAGCAATACAATCATCATCACTATGATGTCAAAACATTTACTTTCATCAGTAAATCGACTTTCTCATTCCAGAGGAAACATAACACATAGCAAGGAGGGAGTTAGGGAATCTCCCCTTTTTCCAATTCTTTCTACACTGCCTGAGACTTTTCAGCCCAGTTGAGTTATCTCTAAAGGCTTCACTACCTTTTCTTAACATGGCTTTAACCCAACCTATTTGATCAAACATACTCATGCATCCATTCATTAGTATTCTATTTATTACATGATGCTTTCAAAATGTAATCCAGGATTCTTACATATAGACAAGCTTTGTAGCCCATTGCCCAACCTTCAACGATTATTAGGGTTGTGACTATGTTCTCCTTACACAGTTTCTTCGCAGGGAACTCCCACCACATGCAACATCTTTATTGTACATCCACCACTACCTGTGATGGACTCAACCTTGAGTTAGCTTTAGTCGTTTACCAAATATTCCTTAAGAAATATAAACGTATGTCTTGGTCAGGTACCCAAATTATGTATCCATACATATTCGGGTTTGTTAACTTTCCTCCATGGTGTACTTAATCATATTCATAATCATCAGCCTGTGTGTAGCTTCCATATGTACAATTTATAGCCTACATACATCTCTACTTTAAAATTAGTTGACTCATGATTGTTTACGATCGTTCTCATGTGACCTTCAAGGAAGAATCAATCACCTCTTATTATGTCAACAGAGAATCCTTCCTCGTCCACTCTTTCTTCTCTTTACGCTAATCTTTATTGAGGGAATGGAACACATTCCCCTTAAGCTATCATTCAAAATACAACTTTCATGACTCTTCAAAATGGAGCCAACCATGCAACCATGGTATTCTTCTACTATTCATTCAATCTTGGCAAGTGCTAAGCCTGCCTCACATTTCACTCATCAGGGAAACCATATTGGGCCTTTAGTATATTTATACTCTTACATCATACATGTGCATCACTCGCACATTTGATATCATTCGTATCTAACCGGTATTAATATCAAGTTTCATATCAAGAAGCTTCTCAATGCATTAGATCCATGCACTCAAGCATACACACAAAACTAAGTATTTGTCATACTAGCTTAGTTTATCATTAGTGTTCTTTAGTTAGATATTACAGTCGCTTACATGACTAATATCACAATTATAACTCATACCGATGTTGCCTTCTCTTTATAGCAATGACCAACTAGGGTCACTCTCCCTTCTATACTATAGCAGCTGGCAAGAAAACTTTCTTGCCTAAACTTCTATAGGACTTTACTCATCTCACTTTTCCTCTAGTCATGAGGAGTTATATACTCTGAGTTTAATATAAAGCAATAATTATATTGCCAAGGATCCTACCTGATTCTATCAGATTCCTTTAATCCCACACAGGTATTAGCCATTATATAATCGACCATCATCAGTGCATGAGGTTCCAACTGCCCATGCTTAGAGGCAGTGTCACGAATGTCAGGTCATCTGCCTTTCGAGTTTCAGTTACCCTTAACATAACCCTGCCACCTTCAGCTATCCACATTCAAGTCTTATTATCAATTTTAATTAGAATATCCCTACTCAGATAAGAGTAGTTATCACTTGACAAGGGTTAAATAATTTCTTCTGCTGAAATTCAACAAGAATTCCCAAAATCACAGGTTTAATCTGCAGTCCTTTTTCCTCAAGGAGTAAATGTAGATAACAGTACCTCTTTAGGCGACTCTCGTATGAGCCCAAGTAGGCCAAGTGTTGTAACCATGCTCTGATACCATTTTGTCACACACCCACAATAGGGAATAAATAAATTTCTCTTTTCTTAAAGGACGGAATCTCCATTCATGGTTCCTAATTTGAAAATCAGGGAATCCCGTCCGACCTCCTGGTCAAGGATGTTTGATTCTGAGGCCAAACAATTCTCTGAGACCTTGATAGTCTCGTTCTATAGTTAAACACGGAATATTTCGGCTTCTTGATGCAGGTTTAAGGGCATCTACGACCTTCCCTTTCTCCATGCTGTGAAAGGTCAGAGTGTCGGGTGTTAGCTCCTTTTGTGTGATAGGCCCCCTCTTGATGTGACCTTGGTGATGACCACGCGATTGCGGGCACAGCCACAAGAGTTTTGGAGTGAAACTTCTTTTGGGCCCGCAATGCTCTCACAACCTCCACGTGTCCTCTTGACAAAACCACGGTTTGAATTGCGGTCCGCCCTCAATATCTTAAACTCCTCGCAACTCCTATCCCCGCAATGTTACGGGATCGTCGATCTCACAATCTTGACGATAACGGCTAAATCGACAATTCAGATCTGTGCCTCTCGAATCTACGGACCTAGTCAGCCTCCTCTAGATCAGCTATCGATATCTCTTCATAATTCTGGACTCCAGGAATTCGAAATCTCCAACCCATCTTTCTTTCATACTTCAATCCTGCAAAGTTGACGATCCACGGACACCTGTCCTACTCAATCAACGGTCCTGCCTTCACTCTGATTGGTTGACCTTTCAACCCATATCAACGATCCAACGACCCTCTTCTCGATCGGTGGTCGAGATCTCCTCCAGGTCTCTAGACTTCTCAGATCTCAAATCTCAAACCTCTTTTCCAAGTGGATTTTACCCGAAGTCTAAGATCCACTGACGCGTGTCTTCCCCAAATCCAACGATCGAGGATTACTTCGGGTCTTTACTCGACATCCATAGACTTGCACCACGTGTCATTCGAATCCAATGGTTATGAATCACTTCAGGACCTTACTCGGAGTTCACGAATTCATGCCATTTGTCCTCTAGATATGATGGTCCAGATCTACTTTGGCTCTTCGGCACTTCGGCACTTCGATGCTTCGGGTTTCGAGAGTTTCAACTCTCAATCGAAAATCGAGACTTTGGAGGTTGACTTACCTCTATTTTTCAATTCTTGATATTCACCCGTGTCAAATCAACGGACTACAATCCTCCGTGATCCAACGGTCCAGATCACATCGCAACTTCGGGTTTCAAAATTTTAGTTGCACCAACGTGCGAATCTCCCGATGTACGAATCCTCGATCTCTCCAATCTGACGGTCAAGGATGTTAAAGTTTCTGTTATTATTAGGTTACTTTCAATTTACTAGATAACAATAGCATAGACAGGATCACTGAGAGAAACACAATCACAAGAGTACACAAGCATTTATCCTAGGAAACCCTCAAGGGGAAGAAAACCTAGCAAAACTTTTTTAATATAGATAGCCAATACAATGCCAAGATAATGAACCAGACAATAGAGAATATCCAACACTGAGCAACACGCCTCTCTCTCTTCCTTTTTCCGACAACTGGCAACTGCAGCTTCCTTCAAAACTTGCGCACTAGATGAGTGAGTTGTGTGTATGTCTAAATGAGGCATTGGCCTCTCTTATTTATACAATTATGGCACGTGTGGAAGTGTCTCTTCACTGGCAGGGCCGACTTCTTCTTCTGGGTGGTTATAACCACCTTTAATATATTCTGGGGCCTCTTTAATATATTA